>OX439130.1:51760376-52000376 GCA_949318235.1 Ecdyonurus torrentis
AACAGTCAAAAAGAAAATAAATATAAATATAAAAACCCCGTGTTGGTGTCTTATTCATGGATAATAAGTAATAAGGTATGATATTTATCAATCTAGTATTCTAAATGATAAAAAAGTAAGTTGACCAGGGCTTTAATGCTGAAATATTGAATGTAGATTATTATATACCATTTAAATAGTTTTTTTTCTGAATATAAACCAATTAAACTCTTTTTGTCCAATTCTCTTATTGAAATCCAAGAAAATAAAAATTTGAAGTTGAGCAACGTAGTAACAATTTCATTGTCAAGAAACTTTTAATTTCAAGTTATAGCTGCTTAATTTTTTTCATAATAAAGCATGTTAAATGAAGACAGTAAAACAAAGTCGTCTGCTAGAACTTTGTTAGTATTGTTGCATGGCCTCTCAGTTGGTTTAACTTCTTTTCTAAATATTTTATTGAAATATTTTCTATCAAGTATTAATTTTTTGTAGTTATAAAATGAAAAGCTAACACCTAAAGAAAACTTCTTTTAATTTTCAAATTTGAAAAGGTGGATCCGAAGGGTTAGTTGAAGGTACCCAACTCAAACCAGTTGCGACAACAGACGTAAAATACAAATGGATTTGTGAAAAGATGATGAAGGATTCCACAGTCGATTATAAAATCGTGAAGGTACGCCATACTGTAACTATAAGAAATTTTACTATAGTTATTATTAAAAGGAATAGACCAGAGAAAAACATAAGCATTTATATCACATAACACTTGATAGGATTTACATAAATAACATTAGTTTGTCTCAAAAACCAACAGTAGCAGTGATTAGAAAATTCAATTTCTGCAACCCTCACAACATTTTCTTACTTATTTTTTTAATGTTTTTGACGTCATAAACATGAATTTTTACGCAAATTGCATACTTTACAGTTTTTTAACATTCTGGTAAAAATTGTCATCAGTTTTGAAGATCCCATTCCGTGTTTATTCATTAAAAAGTACATGTTGTTTTATTTGCTCTATGGCTTTATAACGAAAATTTGTATATCAATATGATATTTATTTTGCAGATAGAACAGATTTGGAACGACAAGACCTGGAAACGTTACGTACACTACCGTGAAAATGTGGCCAAGCTGGAGAACAATGGTAACGCTAATGAGAAGAGACTGTTTCACGGATCTAAGTTTTGTAATGACATTGTGCAGAAAGGTTTTGACGAGCGACATTCTTCAAAAGAAGGCTTCTTTGGTGCAGGTAAGGAAACCTACTCACTTTCTCAATTAAGTCATCTCATTGATATATATATATATATATATATATATATATATATATATATATATATATATATATATATATATATATATATATATAAATTACTTTTATGGATAATTAACTTGATGGGCTTTGCCTCTTTAATCATCCTTTTTCGCAATACTTCAATGTTTTGTGACTTGACTGTGACTTGTCTGTAAACTTTCAATGCTCAATAAATCAATATTATTATTATTTCATTCCTTTATTATATAATGCACTTACAATTGATATTGGAATCCGACTTGTTATTTAAAAAAGTAGTAAAGAATTCATATCTACTTGGAAATATGTTCTACTATGTTACTGACTATTTAGAAGTTAATAATGTTAATTATAATTAAGCTCATATCAGTATATAGGTATAAAATATTGGTGATTTATTGTATCATAATATATATTTTTCTTTTCTTTTTCCTTAGCTTGATTGTTATTCTTTATGTTTATCCCTTGTTTACTTCATCAGACTTAGGTTAAAGTTAGCGTAACCTTCAACCTAGGGCGTGATCTAGATAATAGCAATTTTAAACCCAAAATCTTAGTAATTTTATTACTTGTTTTTATTATACAATAAATTTTAATTTTGGTGTAATATATTAATTCGTATAATAATTTAATACTTAATTTAATGTTAATTTTAAGTTATTTCATGTCATAATAGTAAGATATGTTATGTATTATTGCAAAGTTACTATTATATGCATCATTTCATATGGCATTGCTTATAGGGTGGTTTCATTCATGTTAAAGTCGACGTCATAAGTGAATACTAAATAACATTGGCCGGTATAGTAAAATGGCACATTTTGCAAAAAAAATAGCTAATTTCCAAAGAAAATAGCCAAAAACTACGTTTGTCCTATGCTGAGCAATGTTAATCATTGCTCAAGATGAGCATCGTAAAGCACTCAGAATGACGTCATGCGCACACACCCTATAACAACAAATGCAATAAATATATGACTTCTTATATGTGACAGGTGTGTATTTCGCCGACAAAGCAGACAAAAGCAACTCCTACGTGGGTCCTGGAGTGAACGGTCAGTTTCAAATGTTGGTTTGTCGCGTGGCGCTCGGCAAAACTCACGAGGTTGCATCAGGGACTAAGAAATACTCGCATGCTCCACCAGGCTTTCACTCAGTAAAGGGCAGTCCTAAGCAACACACGGAGTATGTCATCTACCGCGGAGAACAAGTAATTTGAAATGTTAATATTCTTAAAACTAAACCTAGAAAATCTTGTACACAGTTTTGCAATTGTTATGACGTCACTGTATGAGGCTTAAATCTCACGATAAAATACGTGAAATACATCACAAGCGAATCTAAAAGTTGTAGATTTTCAACGGTCGAGTTTGTTTAAACTTTAAATCGACCACTTGCAATGAACTATTTTTAATTATTGTAACATATAAAGTGAAAATGATTTTTGCATAAGAAATGCATTAAGAATATTTCCAATTATTTAAAAAA
The DNA here is from genome assembly GCA_949318235.1 of Ecdyonurus torrentis. Taxonomy (NCBI): domain Eukaryota; kingdom Metazoa; phylum Arthropoda; class Insecta; order Ephemeroptera; family Heptageniidae; genus Ecdyonurus; species Ecdyonurus torrentis. The sequence continues at coordinate 51,763,144 of OX439130.1, forward strand.
TTCGTTCATTGCAAGTGGTATTAGTGGTACATTGCTGCAGAATTCCGAAACCACGGAACTTTGTTGGTTACAGGTGACGACTTGCGGTATTATGTTTTAATGAGATACACGGGGCATATATATATATATATATATATATATATATATATATATATATATATATATAAGGGTAGAACAGTAAGTTATACAGAATATTCAAGAAACAAAACCAAATATTCTTCAAGTGAAGTATATTATTAAAACTAAATGAAGTTCGTAGTATGTTATGTAATTTTACCTGATTTTTTAGATTATTTTCTCCCATCGAGAGCCCCTAATAATTTGAGAGTATAGGCAACAAGTACGACAGATCGGTGAAGCAGGTTGCATAACAGTCTAAGTTGCAGGCGTAGAAAACAAGATGGCGGTCATAAGAAACGAAACTGCCGCCATCTTGTTTATTCCGCCTGCAACTTTGCGTGTTATGCAACCTGCTGTGCTCATCTGTCGCACTTGTGGCCTACTTTTAGTCTAGTAGGGGTGCAATGAAGCTAAAGTACTTTCACGATATCTTAAAAATATTATTTAAAGAAATCTTGGGGTTAAATATCACATTTTTCTTATAAATGAGTTGCTGGAAATGTCAAATAATAATTTACAGTTTAGATTTTCAGTATTTTTTATTTTATTATTATTTTTATAATTTCATTTTTAGAATTTTGAACCCTTATATTGATATTACTGTGCTGTTGAGTAGAAAGAGTTAAACATTTAATTTTTGGAATGTACACTCGACTCAAAAAACCTGAGTTACCTGCCGATTGACCTTTTACGGTATCGCCCAGCCGCCCCCCTTCTCCTCAAATGTGACAATGGGCGATACTTTAGGCATGCCCGATTTATATTGACTGAGGTTTTTGGAGTCGAGTATAAGAAAACCAATGAGTGCAGAGTTGAGAAGGATTAAGTGAAGTATTGACATGAACTTACAAAAACCTTGACTAAAGTATAAAATATGGAATACTATAATATAGTATAAATACTACGTAGTATAATATAATTATTCAATTAACTCTTCTTGAATAAAGTTCTTAATAAAAGTTCCACGGCACTTACAAATAACATAGCACAAAATCGTAAATAATTGATAATAAATTTAGTTTTGTGTGTGCGAGGTTTTCGACTAAATTTAGAAGTGTGTACGTCCATATCATAGGTATATATAGAAACTTTGTTAACACTGTGCCGTGTTTTAATTAAGACTGGAAATAAGCTGAGCTCATTTGTATAAATCTTATTTAGTCGGAAAAATTGAGAGTTCTTATCTTGCAGTTTCAAATTACGTACACCAAGGAAGTTGATAAAGAAAATAAAGTATTTTAGAGGCTAGCATGTGAAATGTTAATTGATAAACTTTAAAGTTTAAGTTTTATATAATATGTTCCCAATAATATAATATATATTTTTTTAATATTATTATTATTTTATCTAATGGAGATGACTTTAAAATTTTAACAAACCGTTTTTTTAGTTGATTTTCAAATGACGTCTAAAGTTACATGTCAAAATAACTTGAAAATATTTATTTTGTGGTCTGTACTTGTTTGTATTCATTAAATTAATATTTTCTGCAACTAATTGTTGTTAATTTAATTTTGTGTTGACAGGCGTTTCCAGGTTACTTGGTAACTTACACGAAATAACTACTCAAGAGCGAGCCAGACAAGATAGCCATTCGTCGGTGATCTGCTATAATGTCCAAGGTCAACTTGACCTAGTTTTTTTTTTTTTTTTTTTTTTTTTTTTTTGCAAATAACCTGAAATGGCAACATCTAAAATTAGGGTTTGACCCGACGATTTTTGTTTTCAAAGTCAATTGGACATTAAACAATATAGCGGAACCACGGTGCATTGTTTTTTATTGACAAAGTTGTATGTTCATAATATTTATTAGAAAAACATTGTTTATGTACGACAACACAAAGATGTTACGAGAGTATCTACAGTTTGATTGTTGTACACTGATAGCCACACTAAACCTAATATCAAAGACAATGACACTTTCTAAAGAAAATAGTAGAAAATACATTGTCAGATAAGAGCAACGTTGCCAAATACCTGAAAATCATGAGTGATTTCTTTAGGAAGCGGCATCGTCTTTTACTTTTGATTTAGTATGGTTTTCAGTGTACTTTTAATAATGAAAGTATTTTTATTGAATAATTAAACTAGTAAAGGCTATAGTATCGATGTAAGTACCAGTGATATGTGGCTACTATAGCTAAACATTAGTAATGCTCTGCGCCACATTTTGTTATAGTAACCAGTGATATATGTGGCTACTATAGCTAAACATTAGAGTATGCTTTGTACCACATTTAACTCGTATCCTATGCACTGGTAGTGAGTAAACATTTACTAGTATTAGTTATCATTATAAATTTTTAATTCCTATTATTGATTTTTCAAATTTTGCAAAAATTTAGGTAATTTCCTAGCATTATAGAGTTTAATGTACGAGTATATTTAATGTTTTTTTATATAGCTATAATTCATGAAATATGTAGAGATTACGAACTGTAAAAACTTGTAGTAGATAATATTGCCATCTTATATCAATATTGGGTGATACATTAACTTGACTAATAAATTCTATCTTTATTTATTTATATATATATATATATATATATATATATATATATATATATATATATATATATATATATATATATATATATATATATATATATATATATATATATATATATATATATATATATATATATATATATATATACAGGGTGTTTATAAAAAAACGCACGATTTAAATCTTAAATTTAGACATGAAGGTAAGTGAGAAAAATAATGTTTTATACATCAAATGAAAGCCTCAGTTTTGACATTTTTAAAAATGTGCACAGTTTTATTTTTCGTCAAATCGTTTATTTTTTATTCGCGAAATAGCGCAAAATGCCAAATTGCCAAAACGCCCGCCTTTTTTCTTGCATTTTCAAGCGTGTTTTTTCTCAGTAAGCAAAAACATAAAATGTTTACTGATCAACACAAGGCACAGTGCGTTCTTTGGTAAGAAAATTTAATGTCTCCTACGGCAGTTCAAAGGACATATCGTGTTACATATCAAGTGGATTGTCACCACGTACCTTCTCGCAAAACGATATTCTGGGGTTCAGAGAGACCTGATTTTTCTCGCACTTATGAGAGAGATAGCCAGAAGGTGAATGTTTGGTGCTGTGTTCTCTTTGATCGCATTATCGGACCATTGTTCTTCCACGAGGGTACAGTATGGTGGAATTCTTACCTTGACATGTTACAAAACTACGCTATACCTCAGCTGCTTCAAGCTCAGAAGGAATGGGGCTTTGACTTGACATTCCTGCAAGACGGCGCTCCACCGCACTGGGCACTAGCGGTTAGAGAATACCTAAACCAAGTCTTCCCAGACAAGTGGCTGGGTCGTGATGGACCAACAGCATGGGCTCCAAGGTCTCCTGACCTAACACGACCTGACTTCTTCCTCTGGGGATACGTGAAAGATGTCGCATTTAAAACTCCAGTGCGAAATATCAGAGACCTCAAGCAACGCATTACTGCAGCTATCCACTCAGTGACACCAGAACGTGGTGATAATCCACTTGATATGTAACACGATATGTCCTTTGAACTGCCGTAGGAGACATTAAATTTTCTTACCAAAGAACGCACTGTGCCTTGTGTTGATCAGTAAACATTTTATGTTTTCGCTTACTGAGAAAAAACATGCTTGAAAATGCAAGAAAAAAGGCGGGCGTTTTGGCAATTTGGCATTTTGCGCTATTTCGCGAATAAAAAATAAACGATTTGACGGAAAATAAAACTGTGCACATTTTTAAAAATGTCAAAACTGAGGCTTTCATTTGATGTATAAAACATTATTTTTCTCACTTACCTTCATGTCTAAATTTAAGATTTAAATCGTGCGTTTTTTTATAAACACCCTGTATATATATATATATATATATATATATATTTATATTATATATATTAAATTTTAAAATAAGAAACAATATTAATTTTTTTTTCTGGCACAAAATCACACCGAGTAATCACATCACACGAAATCACATCAAACAATACTTTATATTTTACCTTTAGTTTTTTTAAAAATTTAACCTTTACATATATCTTATTAATTCAAAAGCTTATTGAAAAATTGTATGTAATATTAAATTTTTACAAAAAATTATTATAATTGCCATTTCATTGTATCAACAAAATAGCTTCATTTTCTTCAAACATTTTAAAATATTTAATTGGTTGATTGATTGATTGATTGATTGATTGATTGATTGATTGATTGATTGGTTGGTTGATTGATTGATTGACAAGGGTCCTAGTTTGACACGCACTCTGATTCGTCGTGTCAGGGACATGGGTTACATAAATGTTACATGAATGATCACAGCTGCACCGGCACGTCTAAAACATCCAATGTACTCCTCATTGAAAAGTCATCCCGTCATTCTTCATTATTTTAAATAAAAATTTTACTTAGATAATAAACTGTGATGTTTTATCTTATCTCGTTACCAAGTGTTTTATAGCGGCTTTGCAAAAAAAAAAAAAAAAAAAAAAAAAAAAAAAAAAAAAAAAAAAAAAGAGCAAAAATATATTATCAAAGCAGATTTAATGTTATGAAAGATCAAATTAATTGGTGATTCAATTAATTTTCTATTGTTTCAAAGTGTTTGAAACTGTGAGAAATAGTTCCTGACGTGTCTTACAAATTAGAGCTGTGTGGATTTTTTTTTTTTTTTTTTTTATATAATCGATTTAAAATTTCAAGTCACTCGATTGATCACTTTTAGCATATTATACATTGAAAAAATTATCTAAAGAGTTATTATTTAGACTTTTTTGGTAATAAATTTGTTATATATATATATATATATATATATATATATATATATATATATATATATATATATATATATACAAAGTTTTTTAAGATGTAAAGAACTAACTCCAGAACTAGTTCCAGTTAAATTGATTTCAAATGTTGTTTTTGTTTGAACATGAGAATCACGGGAAGTCGATGTAAAAACTACAGCTGGGAACCACCACAGCTCACCGAGCCCACAATGCTAGAATATTACTAAATAAACAAGTGAAAGGAGTTGCTTTCCGATTAAGGCGGGAAATCAGCTACTTCGGGATTTGACTAAAAAATTGTAAAGAAAGAAAAATCTGAAATTTTGCTCAGTGATACATTAGGATAAAGTATCTTTAAAAATGCCAAAAAAAATTGGGGGGTTACCATGCTATAGATTTTAAATTATGATTTTTTGAAGTTTTAGTCCCATAAGAGCCCATGTTAATTTCAACGATTATTTTCTCTCCTATCTGATAGTCACGGGTTCTGAAAATTTTATCATAGGTAGCTGTTACTGTTAACTTTCAAATGTCATCATAAATTTTCTTTTTTAAATATTTAGATACAAGCCATCTGAATACAAACCTTAAACGAAATACTTTATTTCTTTCTTTCTTTCTTTCTTTCTTTCTTTCTTTCTTTCTTTCTTTCTTTCTTTCTTTCTTTCTTTCTTTCTTTCTTTCTTTCTTTCTTTCTTTCTTTCTTTCTTTCTTTCTTTCTTTCTTTCTTTCTTTCTTTCTTTCTTTCTTTCTTTCTTTCTTTCTTTCTTTCTTTCTTTCTTTCTTTCTTTCTTTCTTTCTTTCTTTCTTTCTTTCTTTCTTTCTTTCTTTCTTTCTTTCTTTCTTTCTTTCTTTCTTTCTTTCTTTCTTTCTTTCTTTCTTTCTTTCTTTCTTTCTTTCTTTCTTTCTTTCTTTCTTTCTTTCTTTCTTTCTTTCTTTCTTTCTTTCTTTCTTTCTTTCTTTCTTTCTTTCTTTCTTTCTTTCTTTCTTTCTTTCTTTCTTTCTTTCTTTCTTTCTTTCTTTCTTTCTTTCTTTCTTTCTTTCTTTCTTTCTTTCTTTCTTTCTTTCTTTCTTTCTTTCTTTCTTTCTTTCTTTCTTTCTTTCTTTCTTTCTTTCTTTCTCTCTCTTTTTTTTTTTTTTTTTTTTTTTTTTAATTTAAAATCTATTGATTATGGTAGCCAATTTCAATTTCAAAATTATTTGTTTTATTATATATAAAAGTTTTATCATTTTGACGCAGCTAAATATTGTTATATTTAGTTTTATACACTTTAAGATTACAGCTATGTGATGTCAATAACAGCAATGAAGTTTGTGTTATCTTGAACTTTAGTCGCGAACTGAGTGACTAAAGCTGGTCATAATTGATAAGATGATAAAGTCTTACTAGAAAACGAAACTTAAGTAAAATATTGCAATACCACCTCATAAGATGGCTGCATACGGTGAGTTTTGAGTTATTAAAATAATTTTAACCTCAAGCCAAGTAAATGTAATTTATTTTTACGAGAGTGGAGGTTATGAAGTTTGATATTTATATCTTTCACAACAAGTTACAAAAAGTTTAGTAACATTAACAGCAATATAATGAGAAAGTTTCCATAAAGTTAAGACACTGTTTTGAGCACATTTTTAGAAAGAGTATAAATAGTAGATTCCATTGAAGTCAATATTTACCTTTTTTCATTACATTTCAGTGAATAATTCCCCTCTAAAAAGTGCCTACCACACCCCTCTAGAAGACCCTTTCGTCACTTTTACGTTCTTCTTCTGCAAGCGTAACCAGATTTTAACGTGCGAATTTCAAAATTAACATTAAATTCACAGTATATTATACAGTAGTCCATCTCCTATAGCGGGAATGTCAGATCGAATGCGCGCCATAATTCCGACTGGGTGAAGGTGACAGAACTAGAAGCCGTAATTTGAAGTAATGTTACGTGTAGTTCTGTCACCTTCACCCAGTCGGAATTATGGCGCGCATTCGATCTGACATTCCCGCTATAGGAGATGGACTACTGTACCATCTACTGTGCATTAAATTAACATTAATTTTGAAATTCGCGCGTTAAAACCTGGTTACGCTTGCAGAACAAGAACGTAAAAATGACGAAAGGTTCTTCTAGAGAGGCGTGGTAGGCACTTTTTAGAGGGGATTTAAGCATTATTCACATGACGCGTAAATTTGACGCGCGTCAACGTGCGTCGACGCGCGTAACAAAGCTGGAACAATGTAAACAAATGGAGCCGTTCACATGTAATTTTCAAAAACCATGTGAACGGCTCTATTTGTTTACATTGTTCCAGCTTTGTTACGCGCGTCGACGCACGTTGACGCGCGTCAAATTTACGCGTCATGTGAATAATGCTTCAATCGCTGAAATTTAATTAATAAAGGTAAATATTAACTTCAATGGAATCTGCTATTTATACTCTTTCTAAAAATGTGCTCAAAACAGTGTCTTAACTTTATGGAAACTTTCTCATTTTTATAAAACATTTATATGAGGAACAACCCTCTAGATTAAAGCACAATATTAATATAATATGCATGCTGAATAAACTTTTTGAAACTAATTAGACAACTTCACATAATCAGCACTTGTCACTGGCAAAGATCATCAAGTCGAATGAGTCATCATCAGTTTTTTGTTATATTTGGCCTGGTATAGGGCTTACCATGTTAAATTGAGAGTTTCAATTTTTGAATTCCTCGCTTCTGAATTATTATAACACGTTAAATCACATAGCATCATAAAGTAAAAAAAACACAATTTAAAAAGTACTTAGGACGTGAATGAGCCCCAATAAAAGGAACGGGGTGAAAAATGTGCTTTAAGTAGACTCCAAATGAGGATCTGGGGTTTGCCAGATATTTCAGTTTCTCATAGATAAAATTTTAAAGCAGCAATTAAATAGACATTATATTACCATATTTAAAAGGTCGACCATGAGAAACTGATATTTCATGACCCTCATTTGGAGTCAAATTTGAGCACATTCTTCACCACGTTCCATTCACTGGGTCTTTTTTACGTCTTTGTGAATTACGTTTTAAGTAATTTACGTAATAATAATAATTTACGTTTTAAGTTATGATTTTAGCTTTATGATGATGTGCGATTTTATGTGTTTTAATAATTCTGATGCGAGAAATTCACAAATGAAAACCGTAAATCTAACATAGCAAGTCCTTTACAAGGGCAAAATTAACATAAAAGTAATGATGACCCTTGTAAGTGATGAACCTGATGACCTTTGACAGTGACAAGTGATGATTTGTTGAAATTGTCTATTGAATAGAAACATTTTTTTTTTTTGGTTCAGGCAGTTCAGAGCAACATTTTACATGTTACAACAAGATTTGGTCGTATCAGCCTAACTTATAAAATTTAAAATTACAATTATAAGTAAAGCTAATAAATATTAGAGAGAGAGAGAGAGAGAGAGAGAGAGAGAGAGAGAGAGAGAGAGAGAGAGAGAGAGAGAGAGAGAGAATTGAAAACTTTACATAATCAGTAAATAAATATCGAAAACTGATACTCTGTATTTATATTTTCAAATAAGAAAAAAATGTGTTTTTTAATTAACGCCAGAACCATAATTAATTATACAATAAATAATACACTGGATAAAATGTCTTCTGTATGAATATAATATTTTATTAATTTTTAAAGGACTAGACCAGAGAAAAAAAATATTACAAAACACTAGATGGGATTTACATAAATAACAATAGTTGGTCTCAAAACCCAACAGTATGTTCAGTTTCAGTTTCATATAGCTTTTATTATAAAAATCAAGTACCCACTGCTACAGTGATCAGAAAATTCGATTTTTGCTACCCGCACAACATTTGCATACTAATTAATGCATGTTTCTGACGTCAAAAACATGAATTTTTACGCTAATTGCATACTTTACATTTTTTCACGCTCTCTCGTGGGGCTATATTAACATTCTGGTAAATATTGTCATCAGTTTTGAAGATCCCATTTCGTGTTTATTCATTAAAAAGCATGTGTGGTTTTATGTGGTCTATGGCTTTAATTATATTTTTATTTTTGAATAATGTGGCAGTAAACTAAGCTCAAAATATTGAAAATTATTTTGATTCTACGATTATGTAAACCGTACAAATTATTTAAATTAAATGAACAAAAAACATGTACGAGAGTTAAAATGTTTCTTCATGTCTCTGGCCAGTCCTGACAGAGGGTCAAGTCATACGTTCACCTTATTTTATTTACATGTGTTAACTGAATCATTAGTAAAGAAGTTGTTGCAAATATTGTTCATTTAACTGTATAACTAATAATAAGATGTTTGATGTGGCTTAGGCAACAATGGTCCAGAGTGGGTGGCAGCTAAGAATGGAGAACTACCAGCTGGAGCCGTAGCTGCTGGGAAGTTTAACAATGAGGAAACATATGTGGCACGTTTCAAGGCAGACGATGGAGATTTGTGGGTGCCGGGTCAGCTTTTTGTCAGCAAGCAGACGTGCATTGGCGTCTGGAAGGGAAGAATCTTAAAGATGAGCAAGTACGAGGTACAGTAAATCATCATTGTAACTTCCGAGTATTCAGTGACACGTAACTTACAATATATGTGTGTGTATATATATATATATATATATATATATATATATATATATATATATATATTATATATATATATATATATATATATAGTTTTTTGACCTTACTTGCATTTATGCATATACAGTTTAAGGTGGGCGTAAAAAGTGCGGTAAATATTTGAAATTGTTTAAATTTCATATATATATATATATGAAATTATATATATATATATATATATATATATATATATATATAGTGGTACATAAAAACTATTAAAAATCTCCAATACTTGTACTTAGGTCCTGTGCAACTGTCGTCCTGAGTGGAAGAAAGTGAGCAGGGAGGTAGAAATACCTCGCAAATCTTTAGAGTTTAATGACTCAGATTCCAAAGTCTACTTCATTGGTCGTGTTTGTATTCAAGACGACACATATATTGGCTCAGTAAGTTTTACAAGATGGGACTTACATAAATAACTTTAGTTTGTCTCAAAACCCAACTGTAGCTCCGTAGCAGTGATCAGAAAATTTAGATTTATGCAAGCCGCACAACATTTTCATACTAGTTTTTGCCTGTTAATGACGTCATAAACAGGAATATTCACGCAAATTGCATACTTTACATTTTTTTAAAGCTCTTTTGTGGGGATACATTAACATTCTGGTAAAAAATATCATCAGTTTTGTAGATCCCATTTTATGTTTAGAACATTTTGTTTCAATGTTTTCTATGCCTTTAAGTCAATTGAATGAAAGTAAATTATTACCGTATTGTTTGAAATCCAGCTGAGCAATATATGGCTTTAAATAGAAAAACTCGGTAAAAAGTAAACTTACCTACTCAAGTTATAGCTGCGATATTCTACAATATGAAAGCATGTTAAACTCAAGTCAAGTCGCTTGTTCAGCTCCGAGCCCGTTTTTATTATTAATTAAAACTTTTTTTTAAGACATAAAAAAAATATTGTCTTTATGGTTGAATGTAAAATTGTAGGTGTCTGAAGAAAATGAAAAACTCTTTGCCCACGCGAATAATTTCAAAACCATTTACGACTATAAGGAGTACGAAATCCTGACAGTATCACAATCCGACCAAGAGGAGTTGAAAAGGAAAGACAAGAAAGGCATGATGGAAACAATTACCAATAAAGTGACAAAATATGCAAATGGGATCTTAGGCCAACCTGAACAAAAAGGTATTTTATGGTTTTTGTTCAATATATATACTTGGTATATTAAAGTTATTATCATATTAAACTAAATTCCATTAAAGTCACATTCCCCATAGACATATATAGGGCTAAGTTGATTGATGTCCCAATCATATCACTGTAAAAATATATGACAGTTTGTGGGTTTATCCTGTTGTGTGGTATACAAAACATTTTATTATTTTATTTATTAAACACCAAGGTGTACTTATACATATAAGTCCACATTTTTGCATATTGACTTAATGATAGGGTCCGAGATGGACAATGAAGTAAGTGGTACCTAGTACATAGGCCACCACATAACAAACATACACATTTATCATTACACTCGTGATATTCTTTAATCTGACAGATTACATGGTGGAAACCATGCACCGCATTACGGGTAATAACATGCCTGTCTGTACAGTTTGGGCCTTTCCACCCATTAATATTAAATGCAGGGGTATTATAGAAGGCCAGACTGATATCTTCAGTTTTAATTAATCTATCCTTAACAAATTTAATGTAATTATCTGTTTTTAACAATTTAAATTCAACAACACATTTTCATTTATTTTAAGTGAGTCTATGGGTTTGGGCTCGTGATGGAGAAGTACCTGCAGGTGCAGTAGCTGGAGGAGAAAACCACTTAGGTAAAGTTTACCTGGCGAGGATATCTCTGCTCCACCATCAAGGTCAATGCAGTGACGTCCTACCTGGCAAGTTGATTCCTAAATATCAGAAATGTTTTGTGTCTCTCGAGGGAAAAGAAGTCAGTGCAAGAGATTATCAGGTAAATTGCTTTGTTGTTTTAAAATACGTGTAAATTTAAGTGAAGGATGTGTTTATCTTAATGCAACGTTATATAATGCGTTAACCTATTGTCGACAGGTGGTACAATAATGTACCAGGGAAGCAAAAAAAAAATTCAAAATAAAAATTCTATACCAAAAATTTGAAAAATTCAAAGTTTATCATTAATATATGAAATAGTGCCTAGCATCGTTATAGCAGCATTGTTCCGACGGCAATACTTGCTGATTAAGTCAAAAATGCAAAACAAACTCCATCAAGGTAAAAAGTAAAAATAATAATGGGAATAAATAATAATAAAAAATTTGAAAACAGTAGATAAAAATGTTTTTGTATTTTTAATTGTTTGCTAAAAACACTTAAAAGATAGTTATTTACATATATCTCTCATTTCAATATTTGTGACCGCAATGCATTAAAATTATTAAAAAAAATACGTGTAGTAAAATAAAAACCTGGGACATTATATAACTTAGATATCCACATGACAACTGTGTTGCTGTCCTGCTCTATATCTGCTGCTCCCAAATCAAATCAGCAATATATATATATATATATATATATATATATATATATATATATATATATATATATATATATATATATATATATATATATATATATTGAAGAGAAGTTTGACGTACAGGGTGTCATAATATAAATACCTTGAGTGTTGCGGACTATTTCCCCTGTCAGTTTGTGTGTAATCCAATCTGTTTTCACTGCACATATACACTTATTGTTTTAAGTTTTTATACGCGTATAAATTCAAATTTAATTACACTGCACGATGTAATATACACTTAATGCACAAATTTTCGAGAGTATACCACTCTCATTGACAAGTGCTTTGACACTGAGATTTTTAGACATATGTTTGTTTTTTGAAGAAAATAGGGGATATATACAGGGGAGGGGGGGGTGTTACTTTGACTTTACAATTGCGTGGGTGGAGGGGGGGTAGCTGCTGTTTGTTGACCACGTGTGTTTTTATTTTTTCTTCTCTCTTCTTTTATGAGAAGGGGGCGCCAAAGTGTGGAGATATTAAATGTTGGTTGACTTATTGTATCTTTTCTTTTCATCATTTCTGCTGCTTCATGCAAATTTCTTTTTGTGTAATTTTCTTCTCTACCTAATATTTTAGAGCCTTCCCAATTCATTATGTGGTCAAAATTAGAAACATGTTTTGCTACTTCCGATGTTTCTAAATTTTGTTGTACGTACTTTTTATGTTCTTTTAGTCTATCATTTAATGTTCTATTTGATTGACCGATATATTCTTGCGGGCAGTTTTTGCATGGAATAGAATAAATTATATTTTTCTCTTCATGGTATTTTTCTCTTGGTTTCGTGTGTTGTAGTTCTTTTTTCAGTGTAGCTTTAGATGAAAAGGTAGTTCTTATGTTCATTTTATTTCCTATTCTTCTAATTTTTACCGATAGTGTTTTTATGTATGGGTAGACAGCTGTGGTGATTGGTTTTTCTTCTTTTTCTTTTTTCTCAGTGTCAAAGCACTTGTCAATGAGAGTGGTATACTCTCGAAAATTTGTGCATTAAGTGTATATTACATCGTGCAGTGTAATTAAATTTGAATTTATACGCGTATAAAAACTTAAAACAATAAGTGTATATGTGCAGTGAAAACAGATTGGATTACACACAAACCGACAGGGGAAATAGTCCGCAACACTCAAGGTATTTATATATATATATCAGTGGCGTAGCCAGGGGGGGGGGTTTTGGGGGTTCAAACCCCCCCTGTGGATTTGGAAAAGATACAAAAAAATACAAAGTGAACAAAAATTTTGAAACAAAAATAATATTTTAGGGAAAATTTTCTCGCTTCGCTCGAATATGTTTATTATTATTTTTGTTACTAATTTTACATTCTTCACTGATACATAGTACAGTGGTAAACACTATATTAGCCTTTAAGGTACCAAATATTTTGTAGTAAACCAAACAAATAACTAGATTTTTCATTAAATATTGTAAATTTTCTGTTTTCCATGAAAAAAATATATATATATTTATTAGTAAAAACTTCACAGTTCTCTATAGCATAGAATGGGTAAGAAAATAAAAAACGACGTGATTTCAAATGCGCAGTGTTGGGGTCGAACACCATTTTAGTTGAACTCGAACTGATCACGAACACTTAAAATTCTTTCGAACACGATCCGAACATGAACATTTCGAACTTTTTGCAATTTCGAACTCATCACGAACTGTTCGATCGAACTGTTAGTATTAAAAAAAAATACTACACAAATAAACAAACTTTTTTGTTTTTATTTTTTATTTAAACATATTTGTATGTAATATAATTATTGGAAAAGGTTGAAAATCCTTTCATTTTACATAAATATACACCAATTTTTCATTTTAAATTTTTAACTAATTTATAACTTTTATAACATGTAAAACTTAATTGCAAAAGTGTTCGACTTCGAGTTTGAAATTTCGAACAATCAGCAGTGAAAATGGTGTTCGTCGAACACGAACTCGAACACCTCAAAAAATCCAAACGATCTCGCACACGAAATGTTCGAGTTCGTTTGTGCTGTTCGAAAAATGTTCGACGTCGCACTCGAACACCCCAAGACTGCAAAAGCGTACACAGAAACAATACTTTCAAACGATACTAGTATAAGGAAATTTTCAAAATATATTAAGTTTATTCTAGTCCTCGATAATTTTTAGCCAATTAGCCAATTTCAGAAAAAAAAAGACTAAAAAGAAGTAAAATTGGTATTACAAAAATTGCGTATAAAAGTTGCTGAAATTCTCTTTAGTTTTGATTGGCTTTTCTTTTATTGTAAAACAATGAATTCCCTGATATATACTTTCGAACTAAAAAAAAAAAAAAAAAAAAAAAAAGTCTTGCGTTCCAAAAATGATTTGAAGCTCAAATTTATTTTTAAGGTTGTAATTTTGTATTCCTGAAATCATCTTTTTACAATAATAATAATATCTAAGTTTTTGTGTACTTCGGGTTGCGGTCATCAGGTGTTTTACGTTCTGCGGGCTGCGTAAATGCAGTGCTATATAAAATGAAATACAAAGAATACAGCAATTCATAATTTTTATAGTTAATTTTAAAATAATTTTTTTTATAGAATTCTTTAAAAAAAATGCACCCTTTTAAAAGTATTTTGAGCATCAAAACATTGGTTTAATGAAAGATCCACATTGCTTGATCATAGAGTGGCTTAATTAGGCATTATATTTATAGCTTTTCTCTCCATTTCATTTTTATTTTATTATTATTTATTTTTTTTGCTGGTCATATTCCCAATCAAAATTGACTAAAATAGTTATAAGTATCAAGTATTGTCTCTAAAATAAAATATTAATAATGTCAAATAAAATAGTAGTTTTAATTTTGTATGTCAGAAGCAAATCCACATTTTGGCACGTCAAAATCTCAAACTCAAGTTTTACCTCATTTAAAATTAAATGCATAATAAATACATAAATTTCATCAAAAAAAGGGGCGTGGCCTCAAAAAAATTCGCGCCTGCGGCGGGCTTTTGGGGGCTTCGCCCCGTCTGATTCAGACCTGAACCCCCCCTGTGGTAAAATCCTGGCTACGCCACTGATATATATATATATATATATATAAATTTCTTTACCTAATAATGTTTAAGGTGCTATGTAACGTAAAAGTTCGCTGGGAGAAGGCAAGAACTGGCGATGCAGTTCCACGTAGTATATTCAAATGTCCAGAGTTTCATGGCACACAAATTGGAATTGGTCGAGTCCAGCTAGGAAGGACTGCTATCGTCCCTGGAAAGGTGAGAATATATCAACATGGACATAAATAAATAAGTAATAATTATGCTAGCTCATTTTCAGCACAATTTCTTCAATGCAGTATAATTTATGCTTATCTGCATAATACCTGTGTTAAATATCACTAACATTTTGTTGTACAGCATAATTATTTGCGTTGTTCTATTTTAGCATTATTTATGCTAGAATAACATAAAAGCAGCATAAATTACGTAATTTAATCTTTCCGTAAATAAATAATATAAAGTAATAAAAGAAAAGGTATTTCAAAATTATTGTGAAAGCTCCCTGACAATATTCAATAAAAAGTTGTTTTTTTCTAGGTTGTTATAAAAAAAGGTAAACTTGGGAAATGCTACATCCTGAGAGATAAAAAGGAAGAGGGACATGAGAACTTTGAGTTGTTGATCAGTGAGCAATATGCGGGGACTCAACGTAGTGAAAGTGACGTCACAGATGAGGACGCATCTTCTGTCAGTGGTAAACATCGCAAGTCAAAGGAGAGTGACTCAGAGGACGAGAGAGACAAACATTCAAGACAGGGTGGCCGTACAAAGAATCGAACTTTAGACAATGAAGATGACGATTTTTATAACAAAAATAGTTTATCTAGACCAAGACAAACTAGACACGCTTCACTGGAAAATACAGCATCACCAACAGATTTTCCACGGAGAAATTCACACACACCCAGAGATACATCGCTAGTAGAATCACAATTAGGAAGACTACAGAGATTGAGCGCAACTACCAACAAGTATTCTGCACAAAAGAAAGGTAAACATATTTGATGCAGCAATTTTATTTCACGAGCATGATTTATCTCATTTTTTGTGCATCATTCAAAATAAAAAATATTGTATAAAGTTAAATTCCAATTTTAGTGCCCCCTTTTTTAAATGTCACATCAAAAACATCAAAAAGAATAATGTATCTCATCTGAAATCACTGAATTTGCCTTGAATAGATAACTTCACATAATCAGCACTTGTCACTAGCAAGTTTCATCAGGTTTATCACTGGCAAAGGTCATTATTTAGGACGTGCAGTCGCCTCAGTGAAAGGAACAAGATGAAACATGTTCATAAAGTTGACTCAAAATTACGGTCTGGGTTCCACCAGAAATTTCAGTTTCTCATTGTTAACCTTTCAAATATGGTAGTTAAATGTAATTTTGTTTTAAAAGTTTAAAAAATTCAGCTTCGAGAAACTAAAATTCCTAGCGGAACCTAGCGAGAAGTTCAAAATTTTTAACACTCAATTTAACATGGTAAGCTGTATACCAGGCCAAAATTAACATAAAACTAATGATGACCCTGTCGAATAATCAACCTGATGACCTTTGCCAGTGACATATCCTTATTATGTGAAGTTGCCTAATAGGTTCAGATTTTTTTTCTCCTGAAAACATAACTAGAAAATGATGTTTTTCTTTCCTGTTCATTTTAGATGATTGAAAAATTGATTTCTATTATAGCAGACGGAAATAACATGTAATGCAATGGAGTTTTGCGTTAACAGAAATCGCCTTATTCTGATTACATTATATGGCCGCAAGCCAATAATAATAATAATAATTATAATAATATGTCAAGCCAATAGAATTCAATTTCATATGACAAGACTCTATTTAACTAACATAACTCTCAGTACATCATCACATTCACTTTATCACATTGAGAATTTAGTGAAACACAATACAATTTATATAAAATATAGATAATATTTTGATTTTATTCATTAATAAATTTATACTTATTTATTTATTATAATAAAAAGAAAGCAATTTTTCTAATGAAAAATAGCGATAGTTCAGCCATTAATAGTATCATTTATATATATATATATATATATATATATATATATATATATATATATATATATATATATATATATATATATATATATATATAATCGTTTATTATCCTTTTATTTATGAAAAGTAAAATTACTGGGTTAAAATTCATTCATTATTAATATTTTGATATTACTTTTATACAGGTAGTGGTGCAAAGCATAGTGGCAGTATTCAATCCAAGTCTCAAACATCTTCAGCCTTCAAACATAATTATGGTAAGAATTAAAGAACAATAAAAATAATAACACGTAATGATTATTTGAAGCTAAAATTCCATACATAAGCCATATAATATATTATATTAAATATGTATTCTTATTATATTGTAATTATTAATATAATATTTTTTTAAATAATATATATTGTCATGTGACTCTTTTAAGGATCAAAAAGAGTTGGATTTCGGAAGTATTACAAATAATTGTGTTACCCTTGATTACAATTGAAATCAATAAGAATCTTATTGAAATGTCTTAATTTCAAATTAATTTAATTTTTGTCATTTTAGCACATTGTTTTTACCTCGATACGAAAAAGTTTAAACAAAATATGTTCCTTTTCTTTTAATTCTAATTTAAAATGTGCGGACCCACCCCAAAAAGTAACTTTTGCTTTTAGGATACCAAAATGACCCTTAAAAAAAGGTAAAAAATAAGGCTAATGCCCTAATTAAGAACATTTATTCCCTATATGTGTAGAAAGTTAGGAGTTAGGCATTGCTACCTCAATTAGGTAAAAAAAAAAAAAAAAAAAAAAAACACGTTTGCAAGATTGTAGCGTAAATATTTGCTCAGTCTATATTGCTGTATATATATACAAGAGAGAGAGAGAGAGAGAGAGAGAGAGAGAGAGAATTTATTTTACAATGGATATTAATATACTCAATACACTTATTAGACAAGTACAGTACTTGGATCGAAGCAAGGGACGGTGATCATCCTTCAAACGCGGTGGTTGGCGGTAGGAACTACTTGGGCCCAATATACGTGGCAAGACTGCGATATAACAATGAAGTACTGCCTGGCAAGTTGATTCCCACGTACAAGTACTGCTACTCCACCAGCAACGGCAAGGAGGTCCGCAGTGCTCATTACGAGGTAACTGGAACCACTCTTGTATTACGAACAACAAAATAAGGTCAATAAATTAAAATCCCTGTCATCTTAGCTAAAAGCACGTGATGTATTATATTAAAACTCAAAAGTTTTTTATTTGAAATATATTGAACAGATTGTCTTGTTAGTGATATTGTAATTTTTATTACAGATGAAGATTGTTTTAATGTATTTTAAAATTTATTAGTTTAAATTATAGACAGGCACAGTGCCGCAGATTAGAGTGAATTTTTAGAGTTTGTTGTGAGTTATGTGAAGTGATGCTGGTGGTGAAATATAATTTATGTTCTGACTAGTGTACATCTGTCAATTTTTTTTTATTAATAAAAAATAAGAGTACATACATAAGTCCCACCAAGACAATGAAGTCTTATCGGTGGGTGCTTAATCAACATAATATAAAAAATTGTTAGTAAGCATAAACCATATTACAACAGTACATAAAAACAAAATCAGCACATTTCATTTTTTTTTTTATTATATCAATTTTTATTATTAATATTTAAATTTTTTTTTATCAATTAGCAAAAACAAAACAATTATAACCTAATTACATATATACCATCTTTTTACTTTTTCATTTATTTCTTTTTTACCCTTCGAATCCTTTATATATTTAGGTAGGGCATTACAAATGAGCGGTAGTTGAACACTCATTGTCCGCTCTCCGTATCTATTTTTAAATTTAGGTAGAACAACCGGCTCTAAAAGCTGTTGTCTCGTATTATGAGAATGAGATCTTTTTTCAAGATTTACAATAGTATTAAACTCATCAACTAAAATAACAGATTTTGCGAGATTTTTTAGTGGAACTATATTGAAATGCTTATAATATTTAACATCATCATCATATTTGATTCCAAACTTTAACAATTTTAGAATTCTTATCTGTAGTTTTTGCAATCTAGTCATTGACGCTGAAGAGCTTAAGCCCCATGCTTTAATGCTATATAACAATATTGAGTGTACCAATGCAAAATAAGTAGTATTTATATTTTTTGAGGACATGAACTTTTTAAAATTGCAGGTCTTATGTGAGAAAAATGTTCGCTGGGTTGCCATGACTGCTGATGATGACCTGCCAAGTAACGTGCTCCTTGCTGGCTCCACATACAATAGTAAGCCTTTGTATGTTGGGCGTGTCATCATCACGGGATCTACTTTCATCGGCAAGGTCGGTTGTGTGTGTGTGTGTGTGTGTGTGTGTGTGTGTGTGTGTGTGTGTGTGTGTGTGTGTGTGTGTGTGTGTGTGTGTGTGTGTGTGTGTGTGTGTGTGTGTGTGTGTGTGTGTGTGTGTGTAAGTGGGAGCGGCTGGAATAAAAAAAAAAATTATACAATGAGATAATAAGATTCGAATAATAAGATAATGATCGGGCAAATATTGAAATAAGCAAAATCAAAAATATTTAGAGGGTAATTTTTATTTGTGTATTCTAAAGGAGGACATTAACTTGAGTCAATACGTATGTAAATTTTAACTTTAACTTGAGTCAAATTTGAATTAATTTAAATATTTTGAGTTTATAAATTATTTCTAATACATTTTTTGAAATTGAAAATATGACGTCAAGAGTAATTTCGTGACTTTTAAAAATTAATTGAAAGAATCTATTGATGTGAAAAATCATATACATAATTGCATTATCCATTTAAAACAAATATACTCTTTTAGAATATGCAATAAAATTACCTCTCGAATATATTAGGTTGTCATTTTTTTCTAACTAACAGTAAGTCCTAGTTCAGTTTAAGTCTTCACAGTTTTGTATATAATATTTTTTAAACAATTTTTATTTACAGACCTCAAAGTTATTGCGTTGCGTTTATTGCTAATATAGATTTTATTCTCCAAACTTGTTTGTATGTTGTTATTCATCACATTAAATATTAACAATTTCAAGAAAAATGATAATTTATACATTTTGGTTTACGAGCTAAAAGATGTGTTGTTATTATAAAGCCATAGACCACATAAAACAATAACATGTCCTTTTTAATGAATAAACACGAAATGGGATTTTCAAAACTGTATAGTCAATTTTTACCAGAATGTTAATGTAGCCCCAAGAGAAAGCGAGAAAATACTGTAAAGTATGCAATTTGTGTGAGTATTCATGCTTATGTCTTCAGAAACATGCAAAAATTAGTATGAAAATGTTGTGCGGGTTGCATAAATTGAAATTTCTAATCACTGCTACGGAGCTACAGTGTTTTGTGATATAAATGCTTATGTTTTTCTCTGGTCTATTCCTTTAAACTTAGTCAGTTCTTAATGAATTGTATCTATTTATATTTATACTGCACTGATGTTGTTGTGTGGTATACAATGTATATTATTATGTTGTAACGTAAGGTCCAAGCCAGTGACAAATGCTGCTACATTACAAAACAACAAGAGGAAGTTCGCTGCAAGAAGTACGAGATCTTGGTGGAGGATTCTTCAGGTGCCACCTCTCACGGTGACGTCACTACAGTAGGTCAAGCATCGGCATATCTGACCTCAGTGGTCCAACGTGAGTACAACGAACAAGAACAATACATTTATATGACTCCTGATATATTTGGGTCTTAAACTAAGAGAAATTAGAAACTTCTTGCACGTTGGATGCTATGTAACAGTTTCCTGTATAGCATTATGTATATATGTTGTAGTGCACAAATGTGGTGAACATTGAGAAAGCTTAATTATTACGTAATTAATTTTGCAGTACATATATATATAATGACACATATATATAGTTCACATAAATTACATCAATAATTGTTACCTTAATAAAGACATGGAAAACCAAAATTTGACATAATACCTCTAACATAACTGAAAATCAACGTTGATCTGGCTGTAGTCATTGATTTCTAATTTATTTTCCATTCACGAAATTTTACGACGTCACAGCTAGCTTGTTTTATGCACACGTGGAACTGTGAGCTGTGACAAAATAAAACCGCATCTGTGATATCGTAAATGGAAAATAAATTTTAAATCAATGATTCCGGCCAAATTAAAGAGGAAGTTCAGGGTTTAACACCTTACTTTTTCATTGTTCTTTAATGAGATTAACTGTTCATTGACTCACGTATGATGGCCCGAAGCCCTTCCGTAGCCCCATTGTAGCCTTGCACACGTGCGCTCATCCTGCGAGGTATGCAACCCGCTACAACTTTGTCTATATAGGGTCTATGCATTCATGTTAAAGTCGCCGCCATGTTGGATAACTCAATAACATGGGTGACATAGGAAAAAGAATCATTTTGCCAGTTTAAAAACACTATGCAATATTTTTGAGAGCTTTGATGCTGTAAATATGTTGAATTAGTACCTCAAGTATGTGAGAAAAATAACAAATAACAAAAAATTAACCGATTTCCCAAAGAAAATTGGCTTAAATGAAGTTTGTCCTATGCTGAGCAATGTTATGCACTACTCCAGTATGGCCTCCAAGCGCAATAAATATGACGTCATCCGCATACACCCTATAGTAAAGCAATACCGTAACTATGACGTAAAAGATACGGGACGAGTTGCATATCTCGCAGGATGATAACGAGTTTGCGGGGCTACGAAAGGGCTTTAGGTCATCGTATATGAGTTTATGAACAGTTCTTCTCATTATATAACATTAAATAGAGGCCATGTTGTCCCCTGAACTTCCTCGTTGACGTTAATGTTTATGTATGTAAAGATATTACAAAAGTTTTTTTGTTCACTATGATCTATGAATTTAAAATGAAAACTTATATATATTAACAATTTCCATATTTATAATAATATATAATTTCTGCTTATTTACTAAACATTAATTACACAATCTGATGTACTGCTTATAGACTCTCAGAAGCCGCCAATGTTTAAATTAGCCAAATCTCAAGAGCGAGACGACAGGGCAGTGTTAACGGAAGGCAACGGTAATCTCTCTCTCTCTCTCTCTCTCTCTCTCTCTCTCTCTCTCTCTCTCTCTATATATATATATATATATATATATATATATATATATATATATATAATATTATTATTTATATATATATAGTCATGATTTGTTAAAACGTGCAGTCCTAATCGGTGGATGTACTAGAAATACTGACATAGTTTTTTTTATTATATATCCTAGCTGGAACTTCGATGAAGCAAGTCTCTCTTGACTCCTTGAACACACGGGTAGGTTCTGCTGCAGATCCACAGCAAGATATAAGTTTGTTAAAACTTGCCTGGGTGACACAGACAGAAGGGATTGTACCAAACGGTGCCGTGCCTATAGCAGACGGTAGTCACAATTCCTTCCTGGCGAGAGCGCATCATTCAAACTGTCTGTTACCAGGTTTACTGATCCATAAAGTGGGTTGTTTCGTGGATTTCAATAACCAACAATATTTGTGCAAACAATACGAGGTATGTGACATGGCAATATTAAATTTAAAATTTGCAGCGCTTACATATCAATTCAATTCAATTCAAAAGCGTCTTTATTAAGGCGAAGGGTAAGGCAAGATTGCCTTTTTTATCCTTAACCTTTAAAATAATGAGATACATAAAATTTTACATACATATAGGTGAAAAATACATGAAAAATAATTAAACTTCAGGTTGTCCAGTCCATGATTGTTCTTTTATAACTTTTCGTATATTTTTGAAATTATGCAGCACTTATAATTGAACACCACAGTTTCACATTACATAATATAATGGTTATGGCACTTCAACACGTTATAAACATTAAAGAATACGAGGAAACAATCTTTTCATTGAATATTTTTTTTTTTTGTATAGACATATGATTTTGTTTTCTTGCGTTAATGGGTCATAGTTAGAACTATATAAATACATAGATTAAAATGATCTGATAATAAAATAATTTCTGTTGTACAATAACCCGCAGTTACTCGTATCTTATAAGTGACGAACATTTAAACACTGAACAAAAAGCAGAAATTGTATGCATCGTTTATGTATAATCATAATCTGTAAGTAAGAGTAGAAAGTTCAAACAGAAGTTCAGGTATCAAAGAATAAAAATATATAAAAAGAATGCTCATTAATTACAACATGCAAAATTTTACCCTAATTATCTTTGATAACGCAATGAAACTTTAAATATTGTGCAAAATGAATAGGTCAAAATATAATTAGTTTTTTTAAATCATAAGCTAAAATTAAAAATGAAAGTTTTCAAAGAACATTTGATAAGATTTTTATTAATAATAATTTTTAATTTTTTGTAATTTTTCAAGACTGAATTCCCTGCTTTTGTACATGTCAATTCTAAAATACAAACAAATAATAATTTGTGACGTCATTCTACTTCGACTTGCAGGTGCTTTGTGTGCAAGATGCAGCGTGGATTCCAGTAAAAGTTGGTGAAGAAGTCCCCGCAACTGCGATTGCTTGTGGATACTCGAGCTATGGAGAAAACCTGTACTTTGGCAGAGTGTGGATCAGCTCTAATGATTCCCAATTTGCAGTTATTGGTCAGGCCAGTGCTTTTTTATTTACATTTCAACTATTTTATAGTAGCAGTTTATTAGGTAGTTTAAATTATTTTAAAATTATTTTCCTCATGGAAAGAATCAACTGCGTGACTTATATGCATTATAGTATAAATGATTCTAAATCAGAAAAAAAAAAAGAATTATCCTATGCAACATAACATTTAGGCATAGCAACATATATGATAAAGATATGGTGTATATATATATATATATATATATATATATATATATATATATATATATATATATATATATATATATATATATATATATATATATATATACAGGGTGTCCATAAAGTCTCTGAGGGTGTTTAGACGCTAATAAAACACATAAGGCTCAAAGTAAAATAAACTTTTTATACACCAAATTAAAGCTTGAATTATGACAATTTTGAAAATTAAAACATAAATGCAATCAAATGATTATTAATCTTGCTGCATCAAAAACCGCAAAAAAAGAGAAAATTGACGTCCGATTTGCACCTTTTAACGCTTTCATCATCTGAAAAAACACATACAGATTCAAAATTTGTAAGGTCTCACTCGAGTTTTCTGAAACATTACCTCAAGGCCTCTCCACATGCACCCATTGGTAGCACGACACACGTCGAGACGAACCTTTAGCTCGCGCGACACGTTGCGGAGAGTCTGCGGAGTGATGGCCTTGTTAGTGGCGGTGATACCCTGCTTCAACTCGCGCATGTCATGCACTTTCGTCTTGAAGACCTGATCCTTGACGTAGCCCCAGAGATAAAAGTCGGGTGGCGTGAGATCAGGAGACGAGTGCATTGCGTGTTTGTGTGGTAAAGTAAAAACTGACAGAACGTGTGTTTCTGGGGCACAGAACGTCCAGCCACAGCTCGTACGTTCGAACGTGACAGTCCCAAGGCAATTAATTGGTGCGCAGTCCTGTACGATTGTGTGATCAGCCCGTTCTTCTTCCACGAGCCAACTGTCCACTGGAACAACTACCTGAACATGCTTTAGAATTACGCCATCTCTCATCTGCTGGGGTTACGGAGTGGGGTTACGAGCTCATTTTCCAGCAGGACGGAGGGCTCCCACATTGGGCGCACGTTGTCAGAGACGAGCTGGCTCAGGTGTTTCTAGGCAGATGGCTACATCGTGGAGGACCCAAGGCGAGGACTCCCAGGTCTTCTGATCTCATGCCACCCGACTTTTATCTCTGCGGCTACGTCAAGGATCAGGTCTTCAAGACGAAAGTGCGTGACATACGTGAGTTGAAGCAGCGTATCACCGCTGCTATCGGACCATCACGACCGCAGACTCTCCGCAACGTGTCGCGCGAGCTAGAGGTTCGTCTCGACGTGTGTCGTGCTACCAATGGGTGCATGTGGAGAGGCCTTGAGGTAATGTTTCAGAAAACTCGAGTGTGACCTTACAAATTTTGAATCTCTATGTGTTTTTTTAGATGATGAAAGCGTTAAAAGGTGCAAATCGGACGTCAATTTTCTCTTTTTTGCGGTTTTTGATGCAGCAAGATTAATAATCATTTGATTGCATTTATGTTTTGATTTTCAAAATTGTCATAATTCAAGCTTTAATTTGATGTATAAAAAGTTTAATTTACGTTGAGCCTTATGTGTTTTATTAGCGTCTAAACACCCTCAGAGACTTTATGGACACCCTGTATATATATATATATATATATATATATACTGTTACAACGTGTAGCCAAGCTTTCTTTGGTGTAGTCTTATCAATCAACCAACTTTCGAGAGCTGCAACAAAGTCAACATGACCTAAGATGGTTTTGTATAAATTAATTTATGTGACAGTCTAATTTGGGAGTAATTCTGGTATCTGTCTATCGACAACTTGTCCTTTATCTTGGAAGTTTCATTTTGATAAAATATAATCACTAAATATTTAACTCTCACAAAGTTTTAGCCACTTGACTATATTTCCAGGAATAAAATGAAACAAATAAATTAAGCTTTATGTTTTTCTGTGAAGTTTTAAGTTAAAATTTCCTTTTCCTTCTAAACGTTGTTTTGATACTTGATTGACGTTATCAAAACCGGTCAGTTCTTGACCAAACTTGGGACATAATGCAGATTAACTACGCAACACGGCATAATTGTATACGTGCTGTGCTTTATAGTTAGATAATTAAGTCTTTTTGTAACACGACTACGTACAGCTCTGGCCAAAAGTCCCCGAACGGGGCAGCGGCGGCCGCTGCGTTTTCTCATAAAGATAACATAGTGTGGTTGCGGGTTGCCTATGCAAATCGTTCGGGAACTTTTGGCCAGAGCTGTACGTACATATCAAAGTCATGACTATGATTGTTAATTTTTTTTTTTTTTTTTACAATGTAGGTGGCGGAGCACAGGTTGAAGTGCACAATATTTTACAACGGAGAAACTTTGTATCCAGAAAAGTTTGAAATTTTGGTGCAGAGTACCTCCGCCCCAGTGCTTCAAAGAACACCTCGATTTGCTCCACTGCCTCCAAGAACTGCTCAATTAAATACACAGCAGCAAACAACAGCTCCATCGCCTCCTATAAGTCTAATTGACTTCGATACAGAAATTAAAGCACCATTAACAGCTAGAGAAGATTTCAACACAGGTAAATATTGACAAACAATTAAGTTGCAAATGTGCTCTATAATTAACAAAGAAAAGTGACAGCTTTTTCCAATTTTTAGTTATTTACAATAGTTGCTCGTATAGCACATACATTTGATGTTCATTAACGGATACCTCATAACTTTATGTATACAGTCAACAGGGTTGACTTTGAACACTTCTAACACTTAAAATAATAATAAGCCTGCTATACACTCAATTATCTGCAATTTGCAGCGTTTTTTTATTAGAAATTTGAGGTATGTTAATAAATATAGTTCATCATGAATTTTTATCTTAGTGGAGTATCTCAAAATCTTAAAATGCGAGTGATTACAAAAGAGTTTAAAGATAATTTGTTGTTAAATGTTACTCCAGGCGTTCAAAGTCACCTCGGGTGACTGTAATTACTCAAAAGCCTCATATTTCTCTTCCATTTATTATTATTATCCTGTTATATTTTTTGCTCTTTATTTTATTCTCTTATTTATTTATATTATTTATGTATTATGTAAAACCTTCATCCTTTACTCTTGATAGAACTTATGATGAGAATGTAAATTATATTTTTCTAAAATGACGTAGGTCCTCAAGGTTACGCCACGACAGATGACGTTCCAATGGAAACTGATTAATCGATTGTTATATCTTAATTGATAGATCGAACAGTAGACGTATTCATGAAAATTTATATCAATTCTAAGATCGATCAATTAGTTCATCTATTGATCAATCGCCATATTAGAATTTTAATTGTTGAACTAATTGATTGAGCAATCAATTTATCAATGATTGATCACATAATTGCGTGCAGGTAGAAGTCACCATGTAGACACGTATATCAGCAAGCAATATAACCATATATATATATACATATATATGTATATATATATATATATATATATATATATATATATATATATATATATATATATATATATATATATATATATATATATATATATATATATTGAAACAATCGAAGCTTTTTTTACACTTACAATATCAATACTAATATTATAATTATGTTTAATTATGGGTTATGGGGTTTGTGCAATTTTAAGTGTGGTACACATAAACCTATAATATAGTTGCTCTAACAGATATAGTGCAAATTAAGTGCAAAATCTTGGTGCATATAGTTTAAAACTGATGCTATGAGGCTGCAATAGCAATGTACTATTAAACTATGTTATTTCAATGAATAAAAATGTCTCCTATTTGAAACGACTAAAGCGTTTTTATTTCTTTATTTTCACCTCCTCCTTTCTTTTCAAATATATTATGATGTTTTACTGCAAAAGACAAAATATCAATTGCAGAAGTTATTTGGTTCATCTGGTAATAAAATATTTTTTATACTAATCAATTTAATTGATAAGGGCTTTTGCTCTAGATATCACCTGCACTAAGAAACCAAATAAGTAATATCATGGTATACTATGGTAATATCTTCGCATGAATGTTTAAAGAGTACGAAATATTTTGATTATACCTCAAATCAAAAGTATATTTTTACTACAGAGTCAAACTTGTAGAAGCTAGTGTTGATAAGTATATATACCGTATAGATTCTCCGTAAATATTACTAAACGTACCAATGTCACAAATACCCATGCAATGGTAGATAGTAAACAATTGAAGGGTTAACCTCAGACCTGGAAAAAGCAAAATATCTTCTTTTTTTTTTAAACTTTAGGGGGGTTAAAAAATATCATAATAGGCCAGCTCCAGTTAACAGAATATTCAATATTTATTTGTGATTTGAAATAATTAAAGAATTATAATTAGCATTGTGTTTTCAATTAAAATAAAATTGTTCGTTAACTTTTTTTGAAACTTTCTGACATTATACATACTTCCATGCTCTATTGATTACTTTTTTTTGTATTACAAAATTATTTCTGGTTCGAGCATATAAAACGTTAGTTTGCCCATTTTAATAACATTGATTTTGAATTTCACGGCAAAATAAAAATTGCTAAAAAATTAATTGTGAGAAATGTATGTGAATTATGAAGAAATAACACTTGAACTTCTATTTGGTAAAATGAGATGTATACTAAAATAATTTTTAAAATATTTTACGATCATGTTTTTGAAAAAAGATGAGGTTCTAGTTCTGAGGTTAACTTTAAAACAATTTAATCTTTAGAATAATTTCTTGAAAAAATTGTCGGTACTCTATGCATTTAAATTAAATTAATTATAATAAACATGCAAAGTTTATGATAAACATGAAATATTTAGTTATCAGTTTTAAACTACCTGACTCTCCCTAATTGTATTCTCAGTGCACGAAACTTATGATAGTTATTTTAAATATAGCTGAAAATAAGATCCTTTTGTTTTTCTTTTTCTTCTTTTTGATTTTATTAAAAAGAAAACAAACTTAAATATTTAAAACAAAAAGTTCCAACTGTTTTATTGAATAGTTTCAATATACATAAGCAATGAACATACGTAGATAAAATTATGTTTTGCATAATAACATATTTAACAACAATACTCAATAGACATAAGGTGCATAATAAATAATAATAATAATACAAATATCCTAAGCCAAAATTACCGTTGACTTTAGTTTTTATAGTATTACAAATTCAGTAATTTTAATTTATACTGCTTTACTAAAGTAAAAATAAACAAATTATACTGTTAATAGAAAAAAAAAGAATAATAAAAACAAATGCATATTGAAATTTTTATCAATATTAAGATTGTATGAACAAGCGGCAGTCAAAGAAACAAGATGTTTTCAAAATTGACAGGACTCTGAATGTATGGCTAGATTTCGACAGAAATTTCAGTTGCTCATTGTTTCTCATTTAAATTTGGAAATAAAATATTATTTTAATCTGTGCTCTAAAAAAATATAAAAAAACAACAATAATAATAATAAGTAACTAAAAATTTTAACACAACCTTTTTTTTTCGAGTCAACTATACATATATTTCTAGCCCTGTTTCTGAAACTGGGGCTTGTTCGTTTTTTCCAGTGTGGATCCACTATGTTTGTTATACAAGATAGAACGCCATATGTGTGCAATAAATAACATTGATTAGTACATAAAATATATATATATATATATATATATATAAATATATATATATATATATATATATATATATATATATATATATATATATATATATATAATATATATATAATATATATTTATATGATTATATGGAGTGCCATCACGATATGTATAGACATGTGACTTTTCTTACCCTAGTTTTTTTTTCTTTATTCTTTTCTTTTCTTTTCTTTTCTTTTCTTTTCTTTTCTTTTCTTTTCTTTTCTTTTCTTTTCTTTTCTTTTCTTTTCTTTTCTTTTCTTTTCTTGACTTGACTTGACTTGACTTGACTTGACTTGACTTTTCTCAATATTCAATAAATAAATTGTTTTGTTATTATTACGAAATAATATATTTTTTTTGTATGACAAAATTAGTTACTTACAGACAACAAAGACAATAAGATATAATAATAAGACAGCCAATGATGTTTGACTTATACTGGGCAAGCATGGTGGTAGAACGCAACACGCAATCGAATGCAAACACCTGAAATACCTATTAGAATTGAAGTCATGTGTTTCACTACATGATTATTGATGTTTTATCAACTGACAATCTTAGAAAAGCTAATGTAAATTAATACAAACTTATTTACGATTTATGTAAATATTGAGCTTGTTCTGAAATTAATAATAAAATTATTGATTCTCCATTCTGGTATAATTCTTTGAATGTGCAAATTTTCTAACTTATTTTAAATAACTGAAATTTATATAATTATGAAAAAAAAAATAAATTAAAAAGTGTCTAGTAGATGGGCACGAATAGTTACGTAATTATGCTATCTCATTTTTACCACAATTTGTTCATACAGCATAATAACTTTGTTATATAGCTAAGAATAAGGATCAAATTTCTTCTTTGACCCAGGCAGTTCAATACATAATACATATTACATTGAAAAACATAATTATTTATGATATTCTAATTTACAATTATTTATGCTCCAATGACATAAGTATACATAGTTTTTATTACGTAATTTATTCTTTCCGTGTAACCATATAAAAAACAGAGGTCAACATTACTTGGATGCATTACATGCTATATAACATCATTATACTACAACTGCTACAACATAGAGTGCCTAACAGATGACCTGTTCGTAGCTTTGGTTATTTTCATACTTTATCTTAACATGTTTAACAATTTTAACATGCTCTCTTTTATGAGCGAAAGAAAGCAACTATAACTTTAGTTAAATATGTTTATTTCTGAATTCTGATATTTCTACTGTAGCTTTCTGAGCCCTAATTTTTTTTTCCAAAGTTAAATGGATGAGCAAATTATTTGTAAGTAAATCAAAAATAAAAACTAGTAAAAGAACTCTCCATCTCTTTGACAGAACAACGTGCGTGCGTGCTAGCTGCTTACCTTCTTACTTGACAATTTTGTAAGTAATTAAATGTGTGGCGAGAGCCTGCAACAAAATAAAAACTTTGTTTACCAATATTAAGTTACATAGACAAAGTTTTAAACATAAAGTGTGCAGGCAAGTTTGATATGTTTTAATTAAAAATCTCCAGTTGGACGGACGGACGGATTGGTTATCATATAATTTTTGTATAGTAAATTTAAGTAATAATTTTAATCATAAAATCTCTCAGTAAATTGGTTAAATTAAAACTCAAATATTCTTTTAGTTTGATGATACGGACATCTCTCCAGAACTTTTGATTGATGTGATAATTAAAAGAAAGTTACCTGTTCTCCACGGTAGACGACGTATTCTGCATACTTGAGGTTAGCTCCAGCAAGTCCCGTCACTGAGTGATGTCCTGCAGGTGCATGCGGTACTTTGAACGCTCCTGACTGCGGTGAAGTCTTACCCAGAGCCACGTTGCAAACGATCAAATGACGATCGCACACGTAGCACGAGTTGTTACTGTGAAGGGGACATTTGTTGCCTTGACTGAAGCCGAATACGTACTGATTGCTCTTTGAGGAGTGTTCGCCAAAGTAAATACCTACAAACATAAGTACACATACATAAGAGTTGTAATATGCGTCAGAGGGTTTATAAAAGGAACAATACTGCAACGCGGAAAAAAGTAGCTTAAATATTACTGTTTAGTTTTTTTTTTTTTTTTTTTTTTTTTTTTAGAATTATTTCGTTAAAGATAAGTTAAGTTTTTAAGATGTGAAGAGCTGACATTTTTCCATCGAAGAAACATCTTTATATTAACAATTTTAGCTGTTCAAACGTTTTTCAATTCAGTTATTGGATTATACTGATGACTGATGAGTTACATCTATTCAATCAAACTAAAAAATTGGTCAAATTTATGTTTTCCGTGCACATAACGTTAAATATAGCTCTCCAATACTGCAGTCTGCAGGTATTTTAACACTCGGTATGGCAAACTAACATCAAATTAAACTACATATTAAATACCTTTCAGCACACGTTATTTAAACAATTTAATGTAAAACATGTTTCGAATAAGAGAACAATACTTGGTACAGCACAAATATTATGAATCTGGATTAAATACTGTTGTTTAGCATAACAGTTTGATAATTTATATTGACAACCACGGGGCGTTGTCAAAACGTTGCTTAGCACGATACAAGATTATAGCAATGTACGTAATTCACCTGCGCCAAACATGCCATTAATGGTTGAATTTCTCTCATCAAAGCCGGTTTCTAATATTGATTCCCAAAATGGTGAACCATGGAAAAATACTTTCTCATTCAATTCGTTTGAATTCTCTAATTTGATAACTTCAGCGTAATGATCATATCTCTTCTTCAACAAGGCATGCTCGATCTTCTCAATCTGGAAATAAAAACCAGTCATTCATCAGTCATAACTTTAAAGACAGACCATTAATAATGTCTACAGGTAATTGATTGCATCGTTCTAGACACATTTTTGCCACAATTTATTTCTCTTGCATCAATTTAATGAGTCATTAGTAGTCATTACTAAATAAAGTGTGTTTTTTAAACTTTTTTTTTTAAAGTCTGAAAACAACTAAAGTTTTATTTTTTACGTCAGAAAAATTCTTGAAAGAGTTCAAATGAGTAATGAGCTTATTTGAAATAATAAGGTACTACTAAAAATTACCTTGGAAATGTTGTACTTGGTAAAGACGCCTCCAATATTGCCTGCATGTTGCCTTATGGTGTTTGACATCAAGTCAGACACACGCGAGTACTCTGGGTCACTGCTCTTCAAAGTCACGAGCCATAGTCCTTGTTTGATATCCTTCACTTGAGGATTTCTATTGTCTGCAAACATTGGTATCATCTTCATGTCATTGACTGAGACCAATTTGTTATAATTGTTAAAGTTAAAAATGTATTTGTAATGTCTGCAATGGAACAACCTGTTTTGGCCAGATTATATATATTAACTTGTGGATTAAGAGATTTTATATTAATTTACATATAAGTGATAATTGGCACAATCGTCAAACGATGCAGCGATTGTAAGCCCAGTGTCTTATAGAAGCTAAGACAAAAAATAAATTTTTATCATCATGTCACCTCGCTCGATATTCAAGTTACATAATATATTCAGATTCTAGTAATAAAGTTATACCCACGTTTCTTAATGGTACCAGTAACAAATTTCCTTGCCAGTCTTGCAGGAGAATAAGGCAACGCTTCTCCTGCAGTCGCCAGGACCAGGATATCATATTGATTGTAATCGTGACCCTTCATGCCATACACAACGGTGCAAACACCGCTGCTGCCGTTCACCTGTAATTCGTGACAGTAATTAAAGTATTGATAACCAATACAATTGTTACTGACATTGACTAAGAGGTAGGTCAATGATGTGACCTTGAACGTGAGGTACAGCATACGTGATAAAGCTCTAAAGGACATGTCATTATTATTATTATTATTATTGAAGTGATAAAATAAAAGTAACGGCCTGCAGCATTTTTAATATTGTGATTGTAATTGTACAATCTTTCATGGGCTATACAGAAGAGAAGCTAATACCCCATGAGGTTACTGGAAAAGACTCTGAGAATCCATACACATTTTGTGTCCAGTCAACCTTGGTTGCAAATTGTTCTTGTGTTATCTAGGGCTCTTATATTTACCTAGTCTACAGCAAGTTTGGTTATAGGTGATGATGAATGGATAGGCAGGAAATATGAGTGAAATGGTGAACCGTCCCGAGATTCTCTCTATTGCGTGATGTAGGGTCACTACTGCCTACATCAGGACGATCGGAGACATGCATACACACAGGCATACACACCTCTCCTACCGATGACTCATGACACAATAGCACACGCATCAACCTCATATGCAAAGATCACAAGTGCACTCCGCCAGCATACACGGCCTTGTAAAAGCCGCACAGCCTGGGAGTCGAACCAGTGACCCTTCGCACACGAAGCAGACACGCTACCACTGCGCCACGGCCTCGGATTTTTCAGGTCCACAACACTAGGTCTGGGTCAAATACCGTAACTATTCATGCTGGAGGATTTTTTATTGTCAGAAAACACGTTAAAGTATGTATAGCTAAAAAAATAAGTATCCTAGCTCATTTTAATATTAAATAATAATAATAATAATAATAATAAGCGTGATGTGTGATTGGTGCTACGTCATCGCTGGCAAAAAGGATTACAATAAAGTTTTGTTATGAGAGAGAGAGAGAGAGAGAGAGAGAGAGAATCATACCCACCATGCCACATGTAATACCGTTCCCTCCACGATGGTGCACCCTGCCGATATAAATTGGTTCACCAGAACTCAAGACTCCACCTGGGATTGCTTTCTCAGGAATTTCGTCTCCGTTTTCAACATTCATTTGTTGCCAGTGTGCATCACAGTTACACAAAACCTAAATTGTAAAGTAAAAGAATCAATAAAATCTGTGTCTCATTATTTTAAACTTAAAATTGAACCTTGTATTTGTTAAGCCTGACTTCTTTTCCATCTTTAGAGCTGGTGAAGAAGTAACCTTTGCTTGGCAGTAGTTTTCCTGGCAGTATCGCGCCATCGTGCTCACCACGGGCTACAAAAATATCCCCTTGCTCATTGCTGCCTCCAATCACCGCGCCTAACGGCACTGCCCCGTTCTCAGCTTCTTCCCACGAGCCCTCGTTAACTGTTCAACGTGGCATCAAACAAGATATCAATTAAAAACAAATAGCATTAGAGAGAAGAAAATTACTTTGCTTTTTATTCTATTGCACAATTTGTAGGAAAGCGTATAATCGTAGTTTTCAAACGTTATCAAGAAAATCAAATCATTTTTGCGCATTGTTAAGACAAGTCAGGTAATTAAACAAATATGTTGCCGCACATTATTTAAAAAAAACACGTTAGCTTTACAAGATCAATCATTTTGAAGTAATATTTTTAAATCTTAACATGCGCCCTCTTTTTAAAAAAAACTGATGGTAAAATATTTTAATAAATATTTTTGAATACATATGGTTTTTACAACTTTGAACTTTAAATACAATTTCCTCATACTTTACATACATTGCTCGCAATTAATTTTTAACCATTCTTATTTTGCTGTGAAATTTAAATCAATGTTATTCAAATGGGCATACTGATGCTCAAATTTTGTGAAACAGGATGGACAAATAAATATAAAAACAACAAAACTCGATAGATCATGAAAATAAATCTATAACATCAGAAAGTTTCAAAAAAAGTTATTGATTCAAAAAATTGAAAAAACAAAAACGTATTGCTAATCATATGCAAATTGTAAACCTAATTATCTCTAGATTTTAATGGACACTTGAAGCTTGTAGATTTTCCCTTTTTTAACCCCCTTAAATTTTTTTAAAAAAGTTATCGATTCAATTTTGAGATATTTTGATTTTTCAAGGTCTGAGGTTAATCCTTACCTTAATTCTTAATTAAACATATAGTTTGGCTAATTTTGTTACTATATTAATGTATTATAGATTGTAAAATATGACTTTTTTCTGTTTGCTTTTAAACACAATACAAAAAATATAAATAGAATAAAATTAATTGGTTTTAGAAGTTAACATTGACAACACAATATATATTCGAATTAATATCTAGTCCTACATAACTTATTTGAAGCTAATATTTAACTTTAAGTTTGTTTTAAACTTAAGTTCTGCGCAATCTTACTCGTCAGTTTTGTCGAGGGACGGACACTGAAAGCTGCACTACGCTGCACCAAATTGTGTTTCATTCTCAGCATTGATAGCGAGGCACGTAGATCTTTGGTCTCAGTCAAAATCTCGAAGTCGCTGTGACTTATTTCTTGTTGTCGAAGAAGAATCAAACATTGAAATTTGTCATTTATCTTCTCAATCTAAAATTGAAGTAAAATATTGATTTTTATTTGTCTATAGTGTATTATTTATTTACTTTCTCTATTCATCTATGTAGAACCTATACCACATCATTTTAATGACAAAGATTTGTATATCTATATACTTGGAGCTAACAATGTGTGATTATAAAAATAATGATAATAAGGTGAACCTTGACTGACTGGACTTGCCACTACCAACTTCCACTCATAGGACTACATGTCATAGTTTTTTTTACTCCCGATACGAAAGATTGAAAAATATTTATAGTGATTTTTTTAAATCGCTAATTGTAATTTAAAATGGGCTAGACAACCTCCCCATCCAAGAAGTAGATTTTTTAGTTTAGGGTATCAAAATGAAACTTAAAAATTTAAGTAAGTAAGGTAAAATTAAGACCAGTAAACAAAAACTTTTCTCCTCTACGCGTACATATAGGTAGTTAGTCAGTGATAAATAACACGTTTTCAAAGTAGTGTATATTTATACTTAATCTGTACACTTCACTTTGGCACTACTTTGCCACGTAACGTACGTACAGTCTTAAAGCCGTAAAAGTTACTTCAATATTAAAGTATACTATTTTGCAGTATTACAGTTAGCATGGAGAAACTTTATAAGAAACGTATAATAAATTATATATATATATATATATATATATATATATATATATATATATATATATATATATATATATATATATATATATATATCAGGGCTAAAAGTAGAAAAATTCTTTTACCGGAGTTATCAATGCTAAAAAAAACTCACGATAGCTCCGGAGCTCCCATAAGCGCAATGTTAAATTTTCAAATTTTAACCGGAGCTCAGCTCCGGATAGATCCGGCTTACTTTAAGCCCAGGTATAAATAATACTATTAATGGCTGAACTATCGCTATTTTTCATTAGAAAAATCGCATATTTTATCATAATAAATAAATAAGTATGAAGCTGTTAAGTAATAAAAACAAAATAATATATATATAATATAATATTATATATATATATATATATATATATATATATATATATATATATATATATATATATATATATAATATAATAAATGGTATTGTGTTTCATTAAACTCTAAATGTGATAATAAAGTGATTGTGATGAATGTACTTATTATTCAGTAAAAAATTTGTAAAATTAATAAATATTTTGATAAATGCTAAACTTGAAAACTGATAAATATATGTATTGTGGATAATCAAAATTATGAAACACTCTGACAAGTGATTATTGTCAAAAAATAGTCAGAGGACCATGTAAGTGGGTATGTACCTTTTTTTGGCCTCTTAATAAAAAATAAATTATTATAATTATTATTATATTTTCACTTTTGTAGTTTTAATAATAAAAGTGTAATAGTAACAGTGATTGATTGCAATAATGTTGATATCTAAGTAGATTTTGTAATTGAGTGACTCACTTTGCCAACTGTGTACATGTTTTTAGTCAGTACTCGACCTATGAAGACATCCTCTTGTTCGTGGTTGTGACCCCCACGCACCGCATTTCTTGGTACTGTATCTTTGCTCGTCATCTTCTCCCACTGCTCATTCACCACATTGCATAGCACCTAAGTACGAAATAACAGTCAGCAATTAGATATGCACTGAAATAAAACATGGATAATACTAACATGGTGTTTATGTCATTTTTTGCAAACTTGTTACTTTGCGGCAAAAAATACACAATCCTATGGGCATTATAGAGGATTCTTTTTTTTTTTTTTTTTTGTCATCCGGAACAATAATTATTTTTAAAAAAGAAGATTTAAGAACAAAGTCACATATATATATATATATATATATATATATATATATATATATACATATATACATACTGCTAATAATTATTTTCTATTAGCTATTCCTTAGCATTGGCCAACTTCCAGTTACCTGTTATATACTCAGGTAAGGCCAATAGCTACCTTTTACAAATAAGTGATCATATCTTAAATACGGCTACAGTTTACATTGGCCAACTTCCAATTACCTGTTATACTCAGGTAAGGCCAATATCTACCTTTTACAAGTGAGTGATCATATCTTAACTACGGCTACAGTTTATTTACCTCGTAATTTCTACTTTTAATTTCTTTTCCTTGTATTGAAATGTAGCAGTACTTGTACGAAGGGATAAGTTTTCCTGGAAGTAAGGCTCCTCTATGCGAGGTGCGGGCCACGTACACCTTGCCAAGGTAGTTGGAACCTCCTGCCACTGCGTGTTGGGGTACATCGCCGTCTTCAGCCCTCACCCAAGTGGACGCTGCTGCCAAATAACATGTTGCTGAATCAATCAATCAATCAATCAATCAATCAATCAATCAATCAATCAATCAATCAATCAATCAATCAATCAATCAATCAATCAATCAATCAATCAATCAATCAATCAATCAATCAATCAATCAATCAATCAATCAATCAATCAATCTCATTTTAAATAACCATTCAACCACATGCAGTAACTGAACTTAATCAACAGCTTATTTACTTAAAGTCATAGACCACATAAAACAACATGTTTTGTTTTTTTAATCATTAAACATAAAATGGGATTTACAAAACTGATGAACATTTTTACCAGAATATAAATGTTGCCTTACCACAAGAGAGCATGCAAATACTGTTAAGTGTGCAATTTACTTGAATATTTCTGTTTATGACGTCAGAAACAGGCAATAATTAGTATGAAAATGTTCTACGGGTTTCATAAATCAAAATTTTCTGATCACTGCTACTTGGGTTTTGAAACAAACTAATATTATTTACTTATTTATGTAAGTCCTAACAAGTTTTTTTTTTATACGAATGCTTATGATATGATTTCTTCTTGTATATGCCTTTTAAACCAAATATTTTATTTTAATTCAGATAGAAAAGAAAACATTATCATAGCAATTTTAGAAATAAATTATAATGTTAGTAAAAAAAAAAAAAAAAAAAAAAAAAAAGGCTCTGTTCCATGGTGCTTGCGTGAATAGGGTGCACAATGAATTTGGTTTGTTACTAAATATGTTATGATGTTTTTATTATTTTATAATAAAAATTGAAACTTATTTGCAGCTAATTTTAAACTATATTTTACTATTACTTTTTTCTAATTTAACTATCATATTTTTATTATACTATGCTGAATCTTATAAATAAACTTTAAAATCCCTAAACCTTATATACAGAAAGGTTTTTACTTTTCAGGTGTTGTTATAGCTGATAACCTCTAGCAGTTTTTACCTGTATACCCTCGTGACATATCTCCTTTCACGTAACATTTATGTCACTAATAAGTGTACATATCATTATCTGCTATAGTCAATATTTCTGTCTCGAATGATGATAAAAAAAATTTCAGTTTGGTACTTCCCCGATATATTTCTGCGTTTTTTACTATTTAGCTGTTCTAATGTAAAATGTAACTGTCTGGTCATGCAAGAAAATACGATAAATATATTATTATAATGTATAGTGCCACTTTATATATACTGATACTTGATAGTAAATAATTATTTATTTAATACATTCTATAGTTCTCTATATTGTGCTAAATGTATTGTCAAAAATTGAAAACACATTCAAAATTTCATTCAACCGATGTTATTTTACTATTTTTCGTGCAATGTTACTCAAATTATGTTCTCTTATGATTTTTTCCTTTTTTTTCTCGAATACTTAAACATTTTGGAAATTTGAGCTATGTGTACAACGTTTTTCAAGCAGAGCTAGGGTCGCAATAGAGATTAGGGTG
The DNA here is from genome assembly GCA_949318235.1 of Ecdyonurus torrentis. Taxonomy (NCBI): domain Eukaryota; kingdom Metazoa; phylum Arthropoda; class Insecta; order Ephemeroptera; family Heptageniidae; genus Ecdyonurus; species Ecdyonurus torrentis. The sequence continues at coordinate 51,802,615 of OX439130.1, forward strand.
GACTTACTGTTTGGGTCCATCAGGGAAAAATCATCGTCCATCATTGGTCCTCTCCGTGTTAGTGTTCCTCTATCACCATGCTTGTGACGTGACTTTTGATCTCTACCTCGAGGAACTTCTGCTTCACTTCCCCCGATCTCTCCACTGCTTATATGTTTGTCTCTACGCCCATAGCTCTCATGGTCGCTATCCTCAGATGCACTAAAACGAAGTCTTGCCTTACCACTTTTATCTTCGTTACTCCAAGGATAACGCTGAGCAACTTTGCCAGAAATGCTCCTATATGCTCTTCCTTGTCGAGGATGAACTCTAGAGCCCTCGTGCTTACCGCTGTCACTGCTCCAACGTCGTCTTCTATCAGTTTTCCCTCCTCTCCGCAGAGATTGATGTCGTGAATCCTCATCACTCGACGTAAAACTACTACAATGATGACGACGATCTCTGATTTCCCCCTCGTCTGAACTAGCTTGTTGGTCTCTCCGAACTCGTGGTTTCCGTTGAGTTTTCTTGTGTCGCTTGCTGATCTCTCCCCGGGTGTGATGTTGAAGCGCTGCAAGCTGAGCTGTAGGGAGAGTCAGTATCTCGTAGTGATCGTAGCATTCTCTCTCCCCATCAGGTGCAATGTACAGCAGCTCACTCGATTCATCAACCTGTGCAAAAGGAAATTAATGTTAAACATGCAAGGGCAAAATAATTATGCTAGCCTATTTTTGCCACAATATATCAATACAGCATAATTTATGCTATACTTCATAATAAATATGTTACAAAACATAAATATTATCTTGTATATATAGCATAATTATTTATGTTGTACTATTTAGAATCATTTACGCTATAGCATAAGTGCAGCACATATTAAGTCACGCAACTAACTAACTGACAAAACTTAAATACTAAGTTTCAAAGACGTATATATTTCCCTTACTTTTCCCAGGAAGACATCCTTGTTGAGATGCACTCTACCAATGAAAGACTGGCTACCCTTTGACTCAAGGATGTCAACTTGCAGGGCTCTCTGAGGTATGCTCGATTCCGGCGCCGTCATTTTACTCCACGTAGGAGAGCAGTTACATAATACCTGTATATATATATATATATATTACCATGTTACATAGAAATGTCCCAACAAATAACGTATGATTAAATACAAAGGATTCAGACGATGGGGAAATGATAAATCTCTGACTTGACGTGGGCCACTACTTCCTTGCACTGATAGGACTGACTGAGTCACACCAGCACGCATTATACTGACAATGAGATGAAGGTTACATTTTTAATGTTGAGGGATATTTAATCAAGAGCAACCAACCTGGTACTTAGTTTTACTGAACACGTCGTAGAAACATTTCTTCTTGCTGGGAACAAGTTGTGCGGGAACCCACTTGCCTTCGTGCTTGACACGTGCCACGTAAGTTTCCTCGCTCGCTAAGTGTCCGGCATACACTGCTCCTCCGGGAACTAAGCCATCACTAGCGGATACCCATACTGGATCTTCGGGGTCTTCTTTTGTCTCCATTTCTGCACAATTGAAAATAATAACAACATCTGAAAATACCTAGTAATTCATATTTACATGCTTCCGTAAACGGCATTGTAATATCTTATGTAAAGTACAAAACGGATACGGAAGTGTCGGGATAATAAACCACGTGATATTGAAAGTGGCTCAGGAATAACTTAATGCTTGAGTAATTTTTTTTTTCTTTTTTCTTTTTTTTGGCACGTTTACCATCACGTGATTTCTGTTTCCGGTACTTCATTTTCTGGATTTAAGACATATTTAATATAATATATAATCGGGCGTTCTATCTACATAAGGGTTACTGTATCATATGGAACGTTTGGTGCGCTCGTGATGGATTCGCTTGTGGCAGTTTGGACGCGATGGTGATGATGTAAAGAAAATGTTAAAAATTCATAAATTTAAAATGTGCTTCTATCTGATAATGTCTCACACTTAATTCTACGTAAAAAATGCTGTATCAACTGCTATTTACATGAAATAGCATAATATCATACTTCTATTTGTATTATCGAAATAGTATTTATTTTTAATAAACTATAAATACAAGTAAATAATTTTAATTTAAAAATAAGTTTTAATATATGTAATATTTAATTTTTAATAAATAATTTTAATATTTATTATTTAATTTTTAATATAAAATTATACTGCTAATGGTTCAATTTTCTTATAAATTATGTAATATGTATTTAATATAAGTTACAGAAATTAAAATATACTGTAATTAGAATTAATGTGGCAATTTTTTTTGTTATGTCAGAGACTACGCTAGTTGGCTTGTACCTTTTGTGGCCTCTTAATAAAAACTATTTTATTATTATTATATTTACATTTAGGATCCACAATATAATTTAGGCTCGTTTTGCAAAGTACACACAAATTTGGAGACAGCTTCAATATTTTTCCTTTGTTTTAAATTTTGAGTACATCTGGTTATAATGTCACTACCTGTTAACGACGCTTATATGTATGGTTGATAATTTTTATTACCTAGTTTAGAACTTTAGACCTAATAAGAATGAATAGAACTTAAAAAAAAAAAAAAAAAAAAAAAAAAAAAGCTCAACGGCAAGTTATTTTTATCGGCTCTAAAAACAATAATTATTATTTTGATGAGAAATCATTCAACATTTTAAGTAACTCAAAACACGTAAAAATGTGTATATTTTATCCCTCTTATTTAACTGGCCTCGATGCAGTATATAGTTTTCACGAAAATGTCAAAATACATGATCCTGCAATGCTGAAGTATAGTAAATCAAATGAAAGTGGTTTTGTATTTTAGCGAATTATAGCTCATTCACTCAATGCTAGAGAGAGTGAAAAAACAAAGATTTTCGTAAGCAGTGGTACTGCATACGCCAGCAATGGGAGAGCTCTAACTAAGCATACTAAACGTTCTCTAGCTAGTCAATAGCATGCACATCTAACTGGGGATAAATAAAATATTTATATCTATCTGAGATGTAAGATAACCTATCAACTGCCTGTGAAAATTACAGTTTTTCCCACTTTTCCATGGAGCAAATTTACACTGTAAATCTAACTACATGACAGAATATTAAACTTTTCTTGTTATAGCTAGCAAATACACTTAAAATCCTTCATGTCCACGACTCGCAGAAATATTCATTTTCGGCTTTTGATTTTGTTCTTTTTATCAAAGTTTTGGTCAAAATTTAAATACCAGAAGATATAAATTTTTATGCCGGGTTTTGCTTTTTGCGCAATGCTCATACATAACTATAGTACTGATCAAAATTTCGTGACCAAAAGGGGAAATAAATAGCGATTCCGGATGTGGTCAAAAGGGACTAAGCAAAATCCGAAAAGAGCAAAAATACCTAATTTTGATCAATTTCGGGTTTTGGTGCTAACATATATAATTATTGTTACCTTTTGACATAAATAATCCTTTGAAGAATTGTTCAAATTCAAATATATGAGATGCATCGTCATCTTCAACACTTAAGTCTTGAAGAGAGTCACTAATATTCGGTGTCCGATGTGACATGTTGTGCAAGCCAACTGAGCGAAATACATCGCCTTGTCAGCTGATAAGACTTCACCTTTGGATTTTGTGATAACACCAATTATAACATAAAAAGTCTTACATCTTATAGACGATTAAAATTATATTGAATTTGTTATGTTACACTCAAGTTGTAAAATGTTGCAAAACTATGGGTTAATTAGTTAGTTAGCGTTGCAATTTACGGGGGTAATAAAGTAACGCCTAATACTGAACATTACCGATTCCTTCCTAGCTTCCTTTATTAGTTTTTAATCTTTTTATTTGAAGTATTTAATTATTCTATTGAAGTATCGATATGCATTCATACATTCGTTCGTTCGTTCGTTCGTTCGTTCGTTCGTTCGTTCGTTCGTTCGTTCGTTCGTTCGTTCGTTCGTTCGTTCGTTCGTTCGTTCGTTCGTTCGTTCGTTCGTTCGTTCGTTCGTTCGTTCGTTCGTTCGTTCGTTCGTTCGTTCGTTCGTTCGTTCGTTCGTTCGTTCGTTCGTTCGTTCGTTCGTTCGTTCGTTCGTTCGTTCGTTCGTTCGTTCGTTCGTTCGTTCGTTCGTTCGTTCGTTCGTTCGTTCGTTCGTTCGTTCGTTCGTTCGTTCGTTCGTTCGTTCGTTCGTTCGTTCGTTCGTTCGTTCGTTCGTTCGTTCGTTCGTTCGTTCGTTCGTTCGTTCGTTCGTTCGTTCGTTCGTTCGTTCGTTCGTTCGTTCGTTCGTTCGTTCGTTCGTTCGTTCGTTCGTTCGTTCGTTCGTTCGTTCGTTCGTTCGTTCGTTCGTTCGTTCGTTCGTTCATTCATTCATCCGTCAGTACAGTAGTTTTTTCAAAAAAAAAAAAAAAAAAAAAAAGACTTTGCATTGCTGAAGAATAAGAACAATTAAAGTGGAATTGGAACGTTAAGTTACTCTAACAACGGTTATGATTGGCTATAGCTATCTCCACCACGGTAAGGTCCATTGTGATGGAAAACAAGGAAAGATAAACATTACGAGTGGAGAGAGAGAGAGTTACGTCAACTGCCGATCTCAGTTGGCAGCCGCCGCTCTGACGTCACGAAGATGAAATGTAACCAGAGAGCATGCAGGAAAGATTGTGCCAAGCAAAGAAGCGTGTGTCAATATCAGCTGATGTACTGGAGGTCTTCTACTTCTCAGTAAGAAAGGTAACTTGACATTAGTTTGTTCTGCAAAGTATAGTGACTTTCCTATGATTGGCTGTCCAAAAAATTTAGCCACATTCATTGGATGATTTTTTTTTTTGAGCCGGTAAAATTAAGTCGCTGTTATTGAACATGGGTTTTTTTTTTAACTTGCGTTTATTCTTATTAGGTCTAAAAGTTAAAACGTAGCAATAACAATTGATCAACCATACATATAAACGTCGTGAACAGGTAGTGACGTCGTGATCAGATGTTCTTAACAAAGAAAAAATTTCAAAGCTGGCTCAAGAGTTGTGTGTAATTTATAGAACGAACTATTGTCTGACAGAAACTTTACTCATAATCGGCTAACGTGTATTAATCAATGTATGCTCAACACTTTTGCCATATTTCATATTCACTCTGAGGAAGGATGAAATTTTGCAAGCAACCAGACAACATAATTTCTATTTACTAGTGAGGCCAGCAATAATTACACAATTCTGGCAGATAAATTTATCTTACTGTCTGCATGCTTTCTTATGGGGCAATGAAGCAACTATTAATTGAGCTAGACTTAAACTCTCGATAATGTACATTTATTTTTAATGTAGCTTACTGAGTTTCAAAGAATTTTTTTCCTAAATTTTAATTCAATTGACCACTTGCAATGAATGAACTTTTTAAAATAATTTGAATAATTCTTAATACATTTCTTATGTAAAAATCGTTTTCACTTACTTGCTGCAACAATTAAAAACATTTTATTGCAAGTGGTCCATTGGATGTAATAATAATAATCAAATTGCATTAGTAAATAAAAGCTTTGAGATTCAGTTTAAGGGGGGAAATCAGCTACTGCGGGATTTGACTAAAAAAATTGTGAAGTATAAAAAAAGCTGAAATTTTGTACAGTGATATATTATGATATGATATCTTAAAATTTAAAAAAAAATTGGGGGGTCACCATGCTAGATTTTAAATTATGATTTTTTGAAATTTTAGTTCCATAATAGCCCATGTTAATTTCAATAATTATTTTATATCTTATCTGATGGTCACGGGTTTTGAAAATTTTATCATAGAAGAAACCATAAAAAAATCAAAACATTAAGACCTAATTACGTTTAAATATATTGAATATATTCTTTCCTAGATACTAAAATTGAATTCAAAATGTAAAAAAGGTTATGTTATAATATAATTATACATTTTTTTTATTATGCAAATCAACAGATATCAGTTTTCAGCCTTGGTTGTATATTTAAATTTGATATGTGATAATGTGGTAAACAAAATAATTTACAAATAAAACTTGAAGTCCCCACAATATTTGTCAGCTTCACCGCAAAATATTTTTCAAGCTTATGTCAACAACAAAAAACAAAACTGTCAGCCACTAAGTTAAGAGTTGCAGAACATTTTGATGACGTCATGTCTGATGGATCTGTTCAATAAAAAATTTTTTTGAAGCAACTTTGGTACTCTATGTGTGTGTTTAATATGTATATGGCTCATTATTTAATAACAAAATGTATTTTTTTGTAGTGGCGTAATTTATAAATAAAAATTGTAAAGCGACTATAATATAAAGTCCCGAGATTTTAACAATGTGGGCGATAGGTCGACTTTTTGTACAATCACTCAAAACGTTTGTATTATACAAATAATCGATTGTTGGATTTTCAAATGACCTTGACTGTACATATACTCGACTCAAAAAACCTCAGTCGATTTAAATCGGGCATGCCTAAAGTATCGCCCATTGTCACATTTGAGGAGAAGGGGGGCGGCTGGGCGATACCGTAAAAGGTCGAACGGCAGGTAACTCAGGTTTTTTGAATCGAGTATAAGATGTTCAACATAATTACTTATGTGATTACAAATAGTATCATTTGTACTCGACAATATAGCAATTATTCAATGTGGCAGAAATTATGTAAACAATTTATTTATTTATTTCCGTGTAGAATAGTCTATAGTACATACATAGTATATATATGTATGTCTAAAGTCTATAGTATATACAGCTGACAGCATAGAAAGAGGAAGTTAAACTTTATTATTATAAAAAATAAATAATAATAGTTAACATGTAAAAATAATAATAAAAAAATAAACACATATCTCTCTCTCTCTCTCTCTCTCTCTCTCTCTCTCTCTCTCTCTCTCTCTCTCTCTCTCTCTCTCTCTCTCTCTCTCTCTCTCTCTCTCTCTCTCTCTCTCTCGACTTCCCCCCTCTAATAACAAGTATTTAAATACAATATTGAGTTGCAGATCGTGTTTTATGCTCAATACTTCCTCTTATCAGTGGTTTTATAAACTGACAAGAGATAACACGAGCAAATATAGAAAAGTTCCACTTCACTGTGCGACTGATAGCACAGAGAATAGCGGCTGAAAGAAACAAAAACAAGGTATGTCAAAAATATCTGATTATTTGGACTGCATGCAATTATATTTTGTATTAAACCATTGACCTCTTTTTTTTTTTTTAAACATTATTCAAAGTATTTTTACTATAAATACATTTTTTTTAAAGTTTGCCTCTTAAACAATTAAATTACCATTACTTATACTGTTGCGCCATTTTTTGTTCCTATTGAAATAATACAGTCAGCAATTAAATAATGACGTAATAATTATGCTAGCTGATTTTTAGCAGCATTTGCATATCGTAATGTAGACTATATTGCAAAGTAAATAAATTATTTTTTACGGTATATTATATAGCATAACAATTGTAAGTTGTTCTAATTCAGTAATATTAATGATATTATGACATAAATGCAGCATAAATTATGAAATGTATAGGATGATTTCATTCATGTTAAAGTCGACGCCATAAGTGAGTGCTAAATAACATAGGCTTAATGGGCTAGTATAGGAAAATTACTCATTTTGCCAGTTTAAAAACACTTCATGATATTTTTGAGAGCATTGATGCTGTTAACAGGATGAATTAGTTTTTCAAGTATATGCAAGAAAAATAATAATAACCAAAGAAATAGCTTTTTTGCAAAGAAAATAGTCAAAAACTACATTTGTCTTATGCTGGGCAATGTTATTCATTGCTCAAGAAGAGCATCGAAAAGCATTCAGAATGACGTCATGCGCACACACCCTATTAGTTCTATCGTGTTATTAAGGACAGCAAATGATGAGCAAAAATAAATAATAAACAAACGCGAATTTGTCTTAAAAACATTTATTATTATTATTATAAGTAAGTAAGAAAGTAAGATTAAATTCAGAGGCAAATACCTCGAGAGCACCACATAATTGTCAATTTTCTTGGCCGTTCTTGCCGATATTTCAGCAAGAAGATTGACTCTCGCCTACCAAAGACTAGCAGGAGAAGTAGAAGGCTGGACTCCGTGAGTGCGCGGGACTGCCGTCTGTACCAGGCATTACATTCACTGGCTCTCTCAGACACGGACAGTGACTCGGACCACGATGTCACAGCGACTTTACCAGGTATAAATATGAAATGAACCATATCAAAAATTTACCAAGAAAAAAAACTATATTTTTTTCTTTTACTGCTTACTACGTAGCGACCACAGAAAGTAATCAAATGATGACATGATGTAAGATTTCTTTATTGACCCATAGACAGATTCCATTTGAAGACATGACAGAACTATAGGCTATATAGATTTAAAAATGTTTAAAAGTTATGTAACAATAGTTTGATTTGTCTGTATGCTATGATACAGTGAGCAGCACAGTACATTGGGGTATCAAATGTGACACGTGTCTGGAGGTCGTGGTCGGCACTCGCTGGTCGTGCTGCACGTGTCATCACTATAACCTGTGTGACGTATGTTACAAGAGTGGCAAGCATGAGCATCACTTCGATCGGAGCACTCAACCAGGGGCACACAGGTATATACTAGTATGCATCTGGCACCTCGCAAGCAATATTAACTTTGTATATACCTATCTATGCATTTACTTATTTGTGTAAAATTGTTCTTGCTGAAAGATGCTAATTTTATATTTTCAGAGTACGAGCTATATCACAAAGAAGTTTGGACACTTTTCATATTTGTCTGGAGGACTTAGAGCTCTCTGATAGCAGTGAAGCAGAGTATCAGAGTGCAGGATCAGACCTCGACACAGGTGGGTGGGTACAGTACAATAAGTAATCAGTGAAGCGAAGTACCAGAGTGTAGGATCAGACCTCGAGGGCACAGGTGGGGCTGGATGCTAGTGACTGACTACTGTAAAGATTGCAATGATATTTTTTTAAAACATATTTTGAATTTTAAAATTGTAGCTAACTGTACTGTAAAACAATTTCAATAAATGGAGAGGTTTGTAACGTCATTTTCAAAAAAAAAAAAAAAAAAAAAAAAAAAAAAAAAAAAAAAAGGACTATTAAATTATTATTATTATTGAAGCAGATGCGTGATTTTAAAGATTAAAGATTTTATTGCGTACCATATCTTTACAGAGTAGAATAAGTCAATATACATACATATATATTCACAACACAACACATTAAAGAAAAAGAAAAACAAAAAATTGAATACTGCACATCAAAATCTAAAGGAACGTTAAGTAATCATTATTAAACATTATTAGCTGCTTCATAGTCTGACACACTATAAAATATTTTTTCTAACTGGTATTTTTGAGCTGAATTTTTAAAAGAAATAGTATATGATTCACATTGCTTTATTATATTAGGAGAGTGCATTATTTGTAAATTAGAGAAATATAATTTTTTGGTTTTCTGCGTGCAGATTGCAGCACACAGTCGACACCAGGGGAACCACAACAAGAGCAGACCTCAGACAAAACGTAAGGAGTAGATCGTCAGTGACCGAGGGCTGCACCAACGTTTCAACTAGTCATATCATCATAATCATGTGAGCATGCGGTGTATCACTCATGTTATGGAAGTATATTATACGTACAGTCTTTATATATATATATATATATATATATATATATATATATATATATATATATATATATATATAATTCTATTGGCCTATGGCCATACAATGTAATCAGATAGAGATTGCAATTGACACAAAACTTTATTTAAATACATTTTTGTTATTTCCATATACCAATAGAAACCAATTTGTTATTAAAAAGACTGTACAACCTCAGTATAGTTAATATAGGCTGAAGTCACATCTCACGTACAAATATGCTGTATAACCTTACAGAGAAATAAATAATATGGTACACACACCTGACAAAAAATCTTTACTTATAAAGTAGAGAGTGCAGAGTTAATTATTCTAAGTTACTTTCTAACATTAAAGAAGGAAATCTTCACTTCATGCTCAAAGATCATTCTATTTTAATTATTTTAGTAGAGTTGACGTCCAAAAACAAAATATTATAGTTTGTAGTTGTACAAGAGAATAAAAATGTTGTGCTCCATAATTTGTAAAGTTTACGTTTCCTGTATGTGTATTTATTATAGTAACATTATTGTATAATAATAATATAGATTGATTGAGCAAGGAAATTTTACAGACAATATACAGTCAAGGTCAAAAAACGTGGAAGCTATTGTTCAAAACGATAATTAAAATGGCCCATGAAGTTAATTATCTATAATTATATGTTTGTTTTTTGTTTCAGAAAAACGATGATTTGATATTAAAACTCGCCAGAACTTCAATCTTCAGACCCTCTGAGTACAATTAAAATGTTAAATAAATAGAAAATGAAACATAAAGTAAATGTTACATGAAAGCAGACTCCACTTTCAATGAAAATTGTCTCAGTTGTCATGTTAGGTTATCATAATGTAATGTGTGCTCATAACACCGCACATCTTTGCATTGACTTCTTGTCATGACATTATAATGGAATTACTGGGACTTTTATTGCACTTGCTCTCAGTTTTGATCAAGACACTAACTTCTTTCGTGTAATATTTAGAGCCACCTATTTGGCATTAATTGCAGCTAAAACTTCAAATATGTATATTAAAAAATGACTTGCCATACGGTCCTTACGTTTGTTTGTCTCACTCTGACAAACAAACCACAATTAAAATACATTTATTATATATATAATTATACGAATTGTGAAATAAAATAGAGATTATAAGAAATCTACAAAATTCAAATTTGTTTTATTCATTTCTTTCATTATACAATCAAAATTTACAAGAGAGTATCATTTGGATTATTGTTTTTTTATAAAAATAATTAGGAGTGCATGGTCATTTAAAAATACACAACTATTTTTGTTCGTTCGTTCGTTCGTTCGTTCGTTCGTTCGTTCGTTCGTTCGTTCGTTCGTTCGTTCGTTCGTTCGTTCGTTCGTTCGTTCGTTCGTTCGTTCGTTCGTTCGTTCGTTCGTTCGTTCGTTCGTTCGTTCGTTCGTTCGTTCGTTCGTTCGTTCGTTCGTTCGTTCGTTCGTTCGTTCGTTCGTTCGTTCGTTCGTTCGTTCGTTCGTTCGTTCGTTCGTTCGTTCGTTCGTTCGTTCGTTCGTTCGTTCGTTCGTTCGTTCGTTCGTTCGTTCGTTCGTTCGTTCGTTCGTTCGTTCGTTCGTTCGTTCGTTCGTTCGTTCGTTCGTTCGTTCGTTCGTTCGTTCGTTCGTTCGTTCGTTCGTTCGTTCGTTCGTTCACTTAAAAAAAAATGTAATGGTAATACATGCAAGCCTTCAAAGCTATATACCTAATTGCTTGGTCATCTGACACATCAATTATGTTAAATATTTAATTTACAAATTTCAAATACATTAATGCCAGAGAAGATAATTATACAATAAATTATGGATAATAAGTAAAATTAACAATTAGGAAAAAATTAGATCCTATTTCAAACAGTTTGAGTTACTAAAAGAAATTGAATGTGTTCTTCTCGAAGAAGTTTGTTGTTGTTGTTGTTGTTGTTGTTGTTGTTGTTGTTGTTGTTTATGGAATTTAGAAACACTTCATAAAAATAATTTTTAATACTTTTTTAAACATGAAGAGAATTAACAAATGTGCTGCAATTTATTTATATAGACCAAACATAGTATTTTTATTTTATTGTTTACATATTAACAAAGAGAACAATTTGTTTTATTGTTTTCATTTAACATGTCTTTGTATGGAAAAATGAAGCTCAGATATAATTTAAATTAGAAAATTTTCTCAATGCTGAAATTTTTAGTGTTTATCTTACTGAGCCTTCAAGCTTTTGTTTGCCTAAATTTTAATTTAATTACATTTAAGAATAATTATAATTAAATTGGTTGAAATTCTAGAAAACAAATGCTTTGAGGTTCAGTAAGTTACGAAACAAAAAATTTAGCATTGAGGAAAAATAATAACTTGAGTTAAAATATTTTATTGCCTCATAAGAAAATCATGTTTAATTAAATTAATAAAGAAAAAAACTCAAAAACACTAGAAAAAAAATGCCTTTTTGTAAGGGCGAGGTTTAGGAATAATTGACAACACATAACACATCCAGCACACTCTTACACCTAACGCAAATGAACCTAAATGAAGACATATAAGACAAATTCTTCTGCTAGCACTTTGTTAGTATTGTTGACTTCTCAAGTCATGTTTTGCAAGTATTGTGTAAGTATGCAGTAACTAGATAACAAAATACAAAGAGGGATCAATTTTGGTCCAGATTACGCAATCTTCTAAAAAAGAAATTTTCATGTCCAACATTGTCATGGTTGGTTTTGAAAGTTGGTATTTTAACTTTACTACGTGGGGGTAAACTTTTGTTAACTGAACTGTCGGGAGAGTCACACACATTTCTGAACGTTGATGAAATCGTGTCTTGAGGTTCACTTTGCTCTGGGGACGACATTTTCGTGCTCACTGTGTGACCTTTGTGGTGCTCACTGAAACCTACAATCTGAGGTAGCTCATTGCAATCTTCAACATCGTAACAATCTACAGTGGCGGAGGAGCCGTCTGATCTACAGTCAGGACCTCGTAAACTTGCACACATTGAGGTGTCCACCTCTTCTCTACCTGTAGTGACTTGCGGCCCTTTACTTCCTGTTTGTGTGCTGCAAGCTTCACTTGTCTCTGCACACAGTGAGGTGTTCACCTCATCTCTACCTGACGTCACTTCCATCTCTTTACTTCCTGTTTGTGTGCTACAAGCTTCACTTGTCTCTGCACACCGTGAGGTGTCCACCTCATCTCTACCTGACGTCACTTCCATCTCTTTACTTCCTGTTTGTGAGCTGCAAACTTTACTTGCCTCTGGTGGAAGTAAAATATCACATGATGTTATCAGGCTAGGTTGCTGTAACTTACTAGGTGGTTTGTGTTGACGTGGAGGATCCGTGTCATCGTGCTCGTCAGCTGTGTGAGTGCTGGTACTGAAAAATACTTTCGTGGAGTCAAACTTCGTGCTGTGACAGATGAAAGCTGCGGTGCGTTTCTCCATCCTTCTTCGTACTGCAATACTGAAAATACCATTAGTATATAAATATATAAGTAAACAAAACAAAATAAGAAGTGTATTATATATACGCAAATATCACAAATTTGATGCAAAAATAGGACAAATGCAGTCAAAACCAAGATATATTTTTCTTCCCAGTCCTTTATGAGCTAAATGTTGTGAAGGTGTGTCTTACCTCTGCGTTCGTGTGTCTTGTACTGCCACGAGATGACGTCATGTCACAAGTGCAGGCGCAAAGTTTATAAATGATAACACCAGAGTGTCAGCCAGATTATCTTATCTTTCTCTTTAGTATTTAGGCTAAAAACAATTAATAAAAAAGTTGTTAAAAATACTTTATTTGTTGTAATAATTTACTTAGTTTAAAAATTCTTGAAATTTTTACTATAGCAGTTTTTTAAATTTTAAATTACTTGGGACAATTACAATGACAATAATTCATAATAAATTATGAAGAATACTAATATAATTTTTTTTAAATTTATATGTCTAACATTATTTAAATATTTATTGTAACTGACTATACTGTAAAACAGTTTGGTTAAATTGATTTCGCCCAATAAAAGCCGTTAATTATTTTAATGCTCCCCGCTCTCCCAATACAATATTTTGTTACTGGGTTTTATGCTTTACAATACTTTGTACTGCTTTATTACTGCGTAAAATTTAGTGACCTTTCTGTGGAGCCTCATTTCTTTATTATATAGAGATGAAAAGAAAATTTGCTATTCAAAATAGTTATTCATTTAAGGGTTCTCTTCAGTTCGCTTGTATCTCGAAATCTAAAAAGGAAAGTTCCTAATTTTTTGATACCACCTTAAAGTTAATGGTAACAGCTACCCTTAATACCCGTGACTATCAGATAAGAGAGAAATTAATTATTGAATTTAACATGGGCTCTTATGGGACTAAAACTTTAAAAAAATTGTAATTCAAAATCTAGCATGGTGACCTCCCAAAATGTTTACATTTTTTAAGTTATCTTACCCTAATCTATCACTGTGTTAAATTTCAGATTTTTCCTACTTTACAACTTTTTAGTCAAATCCCGCAGTAGCTGATTTCCCGCCTTAACCTTGACATAATATTTTGTTATTTGAAGTTTACTCTGATTTACTTCATTGTAAGTTAGATTTGTGTACTGGAGCTTTATTTCTTTAGTGGAGAAAATTAAATTTGAAGTACGTAAATCATACTTATCTACAGTCTCTTCTTAACAAATTTATTTATTTGACATTTGTCACACAAAAATATATATTTATCTATCCGTTCATATTTTGGTGGTTGCTATCATATTTCGATAAATACTCTGAAAAAAACGTAATTATTATTGTAATTAAATATTACAAATTGTCATTAAATTTAAAATACTACTCAAAATATTTCATTCAAAATATCATTCAAATTTTAGACGATGTTTATTATTAGCTGAAGTCAAACGGACGAGGGCTAAATACTAGAACAGTTAATGAACTATAGACCGGTTGCACTCATATTTAAGAGTCGCAATTTTGCTGGTTATGAATACATAGGCCAGCATAGGAAAAACGTAATTTTTTTTTTTTTAATAGCAAAAGAAGCTTCAAACCTCAACCAAAGACTTATTTCTAGCTCCTAATAAGCTCGAAGAACATGAGAAAAATTCGTCCAGTTAAAATAAACTCTTATTAAGTGTAAAATTAGGAGAAATGATGTTTCCCCTATGCTGGACAATACATTAGGCACCACAAACATGGCGACAAAGCGCAAGGATGTGAAAGGGGTCTATATACAGTAAAAAAATGCTACAATTAAAAAATGTCTGTACATATAAAATAAACCATTTATTGCGATAACAATAGACACGATATACAAAACACGACAATATATCAATGGTAAGAATTATTGCAAAAGTGTTACGAGACAGACAATATAAATACGTATAATAACAACATTTATTCAATGCTATACTGCATGGTTATGCTTAAAATATAATTTAATTCAAAGTGACAAGTTTTGATAGTAAGTTTTACATAACGATTAACATAAGAAGAGTCAGTTCAATCTGCTCACAGTTTGGAGGCTCGCATCTTGGGCATCACCTCCTTCCACCACTCAGGCCGCTGGAACACTCCAGGACTTTGGTAGAAAGAGGCTTGTAGACCTTTGTAAACCTGCAACGTCAAGACATTTGTAGCATTTGTAAACACGTAATATTTATGTTGGGTTATTTTCAGTAGCAATTCTCATTACATATAACATAATTTTGGCTATGCTGCATAATAACTTTGAAACATAGGATATACATATATTATTCTGTTTCAATTTAGCAACCTTTATTCTATGTAATTTATTCTGTATTTATGTCATTATGAATAATAGCATAAATAATCATAAATTAGAATAGCATGAATACTTTTGCTGTAACAGGTAATATTTGTGCTTTGTAACATATTAAATGAGCAATATATTGATTGCTATACCAATATACTGTATTTACTATATACTGTGCATAATGTATAATATTATTTTCAGCACAATTGTATACGAATTGTGCTGAAAATGAGCTAGCATAATTTTTTAAGTACTTAATTTTAATTTCATTTATTTTAAATACTTATTTATATTTTTGTCCGTGTACATCAGAATTTAAAACTAAAGATATGTAAAAACATGGAATGAAATAAAATGTGATTAATATAACTAACTTCGCCATCAGATTTGCCTAGTGCAGAGTTGAGGACAAAGTCAGGTGGGGCAAGAGCGTCAGCGAGAGCCACGGCATCCGGCTTCAATATGGCACATAGCTTGAGGATTGCCTGCTTGATCAGCTTGGAGGCTGCTGGACCACTGGCAAACCCACCTGCGCAAACACACATCAATCAAAGGTGTGGGATACCTAATTTAACATTACTCTTAAATATGGGGGGAACTTTTTTTTTTTACAATTTTTCAGAAAAATGCTGCATTGATTCCGGAAAAAAAAATTCGGGATTCTACTGATTCTAGGCATAATTTAACGTGAAAAAAACATCCAATTTTTTATCGCCGATAAGAAGCACTGTCCGTACCCTCGTAGATGGTGGAGAGATGTTTCTCGATGCTCCACAGACCAAAGAGAGCGCACATCTTGGTGAGCACAGGCCTCAGTTCAGCCTCTGTCTCCTCGGAGTTGATGCGGTTCCAGAACCAGAGCATGCACAAGTGCTGCAATCAAAATACAAAACAAGTAAACAACTATCATTAAACATAACACTTTAATAAACTTTAACATTTTGACTAGTATAAACTTTTATTTATAAACATTAAAAACTTGTTTGTAAGATTTGTAACGAAATTGAAGATAACAAAACCTTTGAGGCTCAATAAGCTACAGTAAAAATTTTATTATTGAGAAAACAAATCAAGTTATAGCTCTATAATTCCTCCATAAGAAAGCATGTTAAATTGGTATAGGAACACAAAGTCGTCTAGTTATAGCTCTATAATTCCTCCATAAGAAAGCATGCTAAATTGGTATAGGAACACAAAGTCGTCTAGTTATAGCTCTATAATTCCTCCATAAGAAAGCATGCTAAATTGATATAGGAACACAAAGTCGTCTTGTTAGTATTGTTGATGTCTTCTCAATTTGTTTATTGTTTCCTTAAACGTTTGCAAGATCTTCTTTATTTAAGACACGTAAATATTGGATCTATTCGTATTTAACTTGCCTCAATGTAAGCCAGCGATAAGGAACGTGCATGGAAGACCTGTGACTCGTTCTTTGCAGTGAAGGGGTCCATGCCTTGCTTGAGATTGCTCTTGTGCAGCTCGTCAGTCTGGGAGAGTAAGTAGCATATCAGCCACTCGTACATCTGCAGTGTCACTGTGTGCACCCGACATCACAAATCAAAGTGTCAATATCATCAAACATGAATATTGACCAAATAAAAATATTTAAAGATATTTTTATTAAAATGTATGATGATATAATAACTGCAGACAGTTCAGAATTACATTATATATTGTTATGTTAATCCGTACACACGGAATAAATCTAATACTAATGGTAGGTACACAGGACCGCGATAATATACAGTATATTACCATATAAATCCAGCGTGTGATTTTCTCATAAGAATAACATTGCAAATTTAGCACGAGTTTTTGAATGGTAAAATATATATTATCGCGGTCCTGTGTACATCAATCCTGTAAATTGCAATAGATAAATATTAACCTTAAACATACCTAACCTTGCCCAAAGCTTGATTTTGACCCTTGATATACTCTACAATGTCACCTAACACCTTTATTTACGTCACAGGTTGAAATTGTAAGAAACCAGATTTTTAATTCCACTTTAATTCCACTTAGCTAGCTTACCTGCAGGCTGGAAGAGATCCTCGACCGTACGTGCAGTGAACCTCGCCCTCGTGGCTTGCTCGATGTCGTGCAGGAAGGTGACAGAGCCAAGAGGAGACTTGAAGGGCACGGTCAGCTTGCCTGCTTGCCGCTGTTTGTCACCCCACAACCCCAGCAGCCAGTTGCTGGTCTGCTGCAGCAAGACGTTGTTCTCTCCCTCGTACGTGCAGTTGGCGTCATTATCATTGCGAAGATTGCCAAATCCAGCGGCTGAAATTTTATTTTTCAAGTTAATAAATTTTATTCATTAAATTTTAAATTATTTTTACATTGTTATTATTATTATTCAAAAAATTGGTAATCACTGAATATTTAAAAAGTCAAAAAAGTATAACACACTTACATGACTTATAAATTGCCTTATTCGATAGTGTAATGTTATTGCAGTTGTTAAAACTCTCACAAATTGTAATGTGACACTAACTTTGTGAAGCAAATAAATGCAGTTGTAAAATCAAGTTCATGTGACCGTGACGTGATTTGCAAGCGAATCATGTCTCACTGTGAAACTTTATCGATCAATTATCAAAAATCAAAGAAGAAGGCAAATTCGAGCTCTTTCAGAATCTCGATGTTATTTTAATGAGTGCTTATGTTTACTCTAAAAAACGGAAATGGAAGTGCCGGAAAAGGAAACCACGTGACGGTAAAAGTGGGAGAAAAGTTGGTGTCAGCAGCAAGCTAGGCCTGAGCTATACCTCTCACTTTTCCTGTCACGTGGTTTCCTCTTCCGGCACTTACTTTTCTGCATTTTGAGTAAACTTAAGCAGTCCTTGTTATTTCACGCCAGGACGTTATTTTCAGTCCCTACTTTAATTTTTGAAGTGATGCCTTATTACCTTTGAGGTAACCATGTCCCCCGCATGCCTCGCGGCAGTCCTGAATACTGAACTGTGTGATCCAGCTGGCGAGTGGCTTGGCTGCTGACATGATCACGTGCATCTCCATGCCTACGTCATCCTGAGGAACATACAGTCAATTCAATAAAACTTACTTTCGTGGCGAGACAGCCTATCACAGGTGCACACTGGTTCAATAGCATTTATAGCATTGGATTTATTGTTCTTTTAACTTTGCATTGAGGTTGAAATATTTAAATGCAGAAAGCTAAGCACTAAGAAAACTTACAGAAGTGCGTTTATTAGTGAAAAGAAAAAAATTCCATGCTACAATACTAACAAAGTGATATATAATCACACGATTTTATATTACTGTCTTAATCTTCATTTAACATGCTTTCTTATGAAAGATCAAAGCAGCTATAACGAAAGAAAGGATATTTTCTCAATACTAAAATTTTTACTATGAGCCTTAAAACTTTTATTTTTCTGACTTTCATATCAATTGCGGATAAAAAAAAAGTTAGCAAATTGACTTAAAATTTAGGAAAGAAAATGTTTTCAGGCTTACAAACCTACAATCACAATTTCAACAATAAAAAAAGAGGATTTCAATTCATAGCTGCTTTATTACCCCATAAGAAAGCATGTTAAATGTAGAAAATGAGACAATTAATTAAATTAGTATTGCTAACTCCTCAGTTTGTTTATTTTCTCACTAAAGTAAACGTAAATCAAGTGTTAGTTTCTTTGTGTTCTAAGACAGTAAAAAGTTGTGACAAAGCTCTGATATTTTACCAGAGCATCTCTGTCTCCTCCACCCCAGAGCTGCATGGCAAACTGCATGTACTCCTTGAGTATGTGCCGAGCGAAGGACCAGATCACGTACGAGGCGGACAGTGGAGGAATCAGGCGCCATTGCTACAACATAAAAGTGAAGTAAATTTTCATTAATCTTTACTGATCATAATTATTTAAATACTGAACTATTTACTGAGCTTCAAATTTTATTAATTTAGTTAAACTAAATGTGTTTGATGCCCTATACATAGAGACCTAACTTACTGAAGACTGAAGTGCCATATATGTTAATAAAAAATTTAGAAACAATAATAAAAATAACAAATCAGTTAGCATTATATGATTTATTTATAGAGGATTTTTTTTCATCTAACTTGGTTAAAATCGAGGTATACTGTATGCAGATTAGGACCATACTGTATATTACTGAAATGATGTAATATTTTATTGCAATTTAATTTCTCTCTCTCTCTCTCTCTCTCTCTCTCTCTCTCTCTCTCTCTCTCTCTCTCTCTCTCTCTCTCTCTCTCTCTCTCTCTCTCTCTCTCTCTCTCTCTCTCCGAGACAATTAAAATGTTCTGACATTTTTCTGTAATAAACCATGCCGCGTACATGCAATCACACTCTAACAAACGCACATATTTGATTAGAAATGTAAAGTAAAGGTTACTTGTAACTGATACTCCAGCACGGGGTTCTCTGCGCCTTCCGTGGGTCCAAACTGTCGTCTGACGGCCGAGTACCTCGTGGCAATGACCACCGCCTTGCCCAGATTGCTTGCGCAGAGACTGACTATACCCATCCTGCCGCCCATCAGAGCGCCCAGTGACGCTCCTGACAACACCATTTGTTGCATTTTAAAATTGACGCTCAGATTCAATTTCACACCCGGATTCACAAAAATTAAAGATTAAACATACGCATTTAATCCAATTTTAATTCTAGATTTAAATTCAATTTCAATGTGGCATTTTGTATAAAAATATATTTTTAGAATTAAGACTGATTAAATGATGACATATATAATTGTAATTATTAAAAGTTACCAAATCTTTTGTTTGCGCTCTTGAAGGGAGTGACGTACTTTCCCTCGGGTGTGACTGAGCCGGTTTTATTGAGCAAATTTTCTTTTGGGATGCGATAGTGACTGAACATGAGGAAGCTGCAAACACCAAACATATTTGTGATAACAAGTTGAGCTAGGATTCAAAATAAGAATTAGATCAAAACATTTGTCATGACAGGAAAATATATTTTTGTTGAACGGTGACATGCTTTGTACAGTTATAACAACAATTACTTTAAAATTATTTTAGTTTAGTTTGCTTTAACTTATTAAAAAAACACGTATAAACCTCTGAAATAGATGGTAATTTTTACCAAGACCCAAGGCAAGGGTTCTAAATATCTGTAAAGTATGCAATATGAGCGTGTTCATCCACTTTAGATACTGCAGTCAAAAAGGAATCCGGATAAAAAATTCATATAAAATGGGAAAATATAAAACCAATCCTATTTTTAGAGTTTCTCACCGGAAACTGATTTTTAAAACAATTAATTAATTTTTTTGTATTTTGTCATATTGATCCAGACAATGCGTATTTGGATAAAATTGTGTCTGTGACCGGACTGCTTAATACCGATAAGCTATCATTTGTAATTCAAACTACAGAATTATCCGGTCTTTGACAGCATTGCTTTGGTGTACAGATCATATAGGAGATGAGAGGCTGATGATACGTACCCGTTGTCAATGGCATTAAGACCGACTTTTTCACCCATGTCTCCCGCCACGACACCGGGGTAAGTTCTCAAAGTCTTGGGGTCTCTGATCGGAGCAACAAAGGCATGCAATCCCTTGCTCTCCCCATCAGGGGTGATCAACTGAGCGAACACAGTAGCATGCGTGGCAATCTGACCTGCGCAACAGCAACATGATTGATTGATTGAGTCTCTTCTATTTTGTATTTTCACAATTAATTTAAGAGACTTGACAAGAACTCACCAAGAGCACCTGCCCAGCACTTAGCGGCCTCGAAGTCTGGTGTATGGAGGACGAACTCCTGAGTCTTGGGGTCAAACGTGGCCGTGGTTCGTAGTCGCTTCGTGTTGGTGCCGTGCGACATCTCAGTCATGCAGAAACATCCGATAATCTGTGAATGTCAAATTATTGAGTGAGTTAGTATTGAGATGACTTGATCACGCAAGGTCTCACGTACCTCCTGGCTGTCTGCTTTCTCTATGTACTCGTAGTGGTTCTCAGTCCCTAGACCACGGATGCTACTCACGAAAAACTGGAAGGGAATGGCGAACTTGATCATCAGTGACGGATCGTACTGATTCAGTGCTTCTGTGAAGATCACGTACTGCAAGAATACACACATATGGATAGTTCACTATGTCAACTTTTAACACAACAACAACAAAATGTCATTTCATTTATAACTTACACATTTACAAAAGTGATGTTTGTTGCAAGCTTATCAGAGGCATAAAAGTTCCATGAAAGAAACGAACCCAAAATTTGAGTGCATGCAATCTGTTAGCATGTTATTACGTTCTAGTTTTCCCGCTCTTTATCATTTTAACCTTTTTATTGACTTTTTGTCCCTTATTATAATGTTATTTTCATTATATTGTCATATATTCTTGCAAATACAATGACAATATGAATATATAGTGACAACATTATAATGAGTGACACGAAGTCAACGCAAAGGCTTGCAGGTGTTTTAAGCACACAATATAAGAACCTAACATGAAACTCAACTGAACCGAAGATCCTTTCCCAACAAAGCTGCATGTTTTTTTTTCCCAACAAAGCTGCGTCTTTTTTGATATTAGAAATATGTAGACGCGGTCAGTGTACATAATAATTGTTACTATATGAGCTGCCTGATCTAACAAAGTATGTTCAACTACCAGTCCTGCACGCACCTTGCGAGGGTCTGACACAGCCAGCTCGTCACTAAGAATGTTATAGTCACGAATTCTCCTCACTCGAGCTCCGGTGATGCGGCGGAACTCGCTCAGCGTGTAAGACTCGGGCTCGTGTTGGAACAACGGGTCAGCCTCCATTGTTCGCCAGATCCGAGTCTGCAAATATGTGATTCATTTCAATTACATTTGTGTTAATATCCTACTGCAACCTTGCATCGTCCCACCTGGATAGTACCTGAGTACCTGAGTACCTGTGTGTGTGTTCAGAGGCAAATATCTTTAATCACAAGCAAGCGAGTGTAATTAAGTAACTAGGCACGGAATACCCTTAAGTTTGATAGTTTTATATTTTATTAATACAAAAATACAAAATAATAATACTGATAATAGTTTAATCACTCTTTAAAATAGGTGTTAAAAACTGATTGACACAGTTTTGCAATGTTTAAAGTATGTTGTAAAATTAGCTATTATGACGTCACTGTGAGCATCGGCCTTACCCAATTTGTCTAATGATAAAATTGTGAAACGTTAGAATCACAATATAACAAAAGTTAATGTTGGTCGTTGCAAACTGCATGATTTTAGGTTCCAACGTTATTATCATCGTTACAATTTTAAAATGTTTAAATTGTTAAATTGAATAGACAGTTTTTAAACAAAAAAAATTGATTTCAGAACTGTGCAATTGTACCTTGAACCTCAGTAAAGATTCTTCCTCTACAAAAAGACGCATTTTCTTCCAACTAAAGGAGGCTTGCTTGCGGTAAACATCAAGTGGTCCTGGCGCGAAGTCAGACAAGATTTCAAACTTGGCTTCATCCGAGTCTGCCACATGCTGAGCTGGAAGTGTCGACATCTGAAACAGTATTTAGTATTTATTGTGTGGTTGACAATAGCCGTCATATGGAATTTATTATTGGTGTTCGCAAACCCTGGTTTTTATCATACAAACCAAGATAAAATGAAAAGTCGCCTAATACTTTTTAAATTGGATTGCACATTTATTTGGAGCATTGGGTACCATGCAGAGTTTACGAACTTCATTATTTTCAGAGTTTCTCTTCCTAACTGACTGTTTTTAAAATTCGTCTTAGAATGAGGGATTATAACACATTTTAGGAGATAATTTTGTTGCACATTCTAAACTGTCCTTATTCGACACATTTTTATATGATTTCTAAATTTTGAGTTCGTTAAGTATTTTTAATAAATTTTTTAAAGTTACGAAATGACGTCACAGGCTGCAAATGTTTCTATGTCCACATGTATACGTTGCAGCCTGTGATGTCATTTCGCGACTTCCAAAAATCAATTAAAAATACATAATGATCTCAAAAATTAGAAATTCACACATGTATCAATTGAGGACCCTGTCTTCTTTCAGAATATAGAATAAAATTAACCCCTATTTTTTTATAGTCTTCTTTATTAAAATACATTTTTTGCTGCAATTTCGACTAACCATAAATATTTTAAATTAAGTTTGTTAAAAAAATTTCATTTGGGTTAAAAATCGCTATATTTCTCATGAAGTTATTCAGAAGTTGTTAAAAATCTTACATTGCAAACTATATATATTCTGGGAAAAACAATTAAATACCTAATAATTATGCTTAAGTTTTGGTAACATTTAATAACTATATTATAGCACAACAAGTTCATTGCATCTTATTATTTATGCTATGTAGTAATAAAATGCTATTAGACATAAATGCAGCATAATTACAAGACTTTGAAAATGGGTTAATGAAAACCCAATAATATTAACAAAGTGCTAGCAGACCACTCTCTGCTACCATCCGATTAACCATGATTTCTTATGATGTAATGAAGTATATAACTCAAGTTAAGAATTTCTCTCGATGTTGAAATTATTCTTACAGCTTAATGAGCCTCTGTTTTCCTGAATTTTAACCAATTTACTTATGAATTAATTTTTGATAAAATTGAATAGAAATACGAAAGAAAAGAAATAAAACTTTTAAAGCTCAGTAAAAATTTCAACGTCGAAAAAAAGAAAAAAAAAAGTCATCTGGCAGCACATTGTTATTATTTTTGGCCTCTCAGTTTGTATTACTAAACCCCCGTATTAAGTAGTTTCTTGTTCCCCGTGAACATACTCACGCAAGAGACGTTAAGAAATGCACAAAAATTAATAACAACTGCACTACACACCTCTCGTTACAAGACTGCAAAGTAAGCAACGTGAAGATTACGCGATGTGTTCAGATTTATATATTGATTGATTTTGTTATCTTTGCAAGCTCACTCTTATCTCCATAGCAAGATAAGCAGGGAAATCCACATGTTTTCGTGTTTTATTTTTGTATTTACATGTTTTGATATTTACATATAGGTCAATAATTTGATTAGGTTACTTAATTAATAATAATAATAGATAAGTCAATAACAATAATTTTAAATTCTATAATTGTTTTGTAAATGATTTATATAAATCTTAAATTAATACCTGTGATGATTTATATGATTTTTTTTTTACCCAATTAATGGATTTTTTCCGCCGTTTCAATTGTTATTTTCTTGTTGGGGTTAAACAATGTAAAACTTGTTTTCAGTGCTTGACCTCGATCTTGCATTATATATATATATATATAAAATGCTTTTTAACAAAGATTTTAGTCTATTTATGTTTATGATACGTTTAGAACTTAAAGTTCTATCAGAGTTAAATTATATTGACAATTTTTTGTTGTTGGCTATGAAATCAAATAAAACATATCCACAATACAAGTTTAGTATTAAAGCTCATTCTGTACAGTAAAGTGAATCTCAATAACAGTGATTGGCTGACCAACAAAATAAGACACATTCATTGGTTGATCTTGTTTTTTGAGCCGATAAAAGTTAGTCGCATATTAAGACTGAAACTTTTTTTTTGGGGGGGGGGGGGGGAGTTTCTTTCATTCTTATCAAGTTCAAAGTTCTAAAAGAAGAAATAACAATGATTGACCATAATGTATAAACGTAGTAAACAGGTAACGACGTCATATCCAGCTGTTTTTAACAAAGGAACATTTTCGAAGCTGGCTCAATATTTGTGTGTAGTTTACAGAACGAGCTTAAGTAAAAAAAATTCAAAGTATTCATAAAAGAACTGAAATGTACAATAGACAATAGAGGTCCTTTTTGTATGGGTGTTTGCAGATTTATAATATAATAATCTTCCAACATATAAGACAAATCAAAGACCCTAATTTGGTTAAAAAAAAAAGCTTTGAAAACGCTATCGTTAAACATCGTTATTGTTGAATTTGTACAAGACCAAAATATAACCCATTTTCTCTTAGTTAGCTACAGCATTTCATGTTATATTACGTTAAAAATGTTTTGTAATATGTTTTGTAAACTTGTATCCTATTGACTATCATTTCTAATTGTATCAATTGATACAATAATCTAATAATAATAACATAAATGATTCTAAATTAGAATAACATAAATAATTATGCTGTATACAATAATGATGCTTTGTAACATATTTATTTTGTAGCATAACATAAATTATGCTGAAAATTGTGCGGAATATGAGCTAGTATAATTATTACGTATTTATTTTTGTCCATAAGGTTAATTTATTTATACAGTTATTTAGGCATAACTATTATGTATATATACTTCCTTAAATATGCATTTATTTAGCTATTTTTATATAGGTTTAATTATTTAAATATATTTATAGGCATAACTATTATAGATATACATACTTACTTAAGGATGTATTTATTAAGGTTTAATTATTTATTTATTTTTGTACGAGCAGAGATAATAGCTGTAAGGTGAAGTTGACTATAGCACTGTTTGATTTTGATCAGCAAAGTTGTGATGTGGCAGGTACGAGTATTGTTGAATTTGTTTGTTTTTTTGGTGTTCACCATCAATCAAGGACCAGGTAGGCACCAAGGTTGATTAAAGTACTTGGGTACAAATAATCGCACAATCATCACAGATAATAATAATATGAACTTCGTATCTAAAGACTCTCTCTCTCTCTCTCTCTCTCTCTCTCTCTCTCTCTCTCTCTCTCTCTCTCTCTCTCTCTCAAATATCATTATCTTTCTCATAATTTTTATGTTGGAATGTGGCACACGGCACTTCAATAGACGTTGACGAAGCAGTTTTTCTGATAAAGGTGTGAGATCACTATAGTGTACATATAGGCATTTTGCCTTTTTCTCATCACCCGTTGGGTTACTTACTTGTTGTTTTTGTATTTTTTTTTGCTATATGTATTCACAATCTTAAACCCAATAAAAAACTATTATTATTATTATTGTTAGTGGATATATTAGCCACAAAAATTGTTATTAGAGAATAGTTAAAATTTTCTAGCATTCTCTATTATTTGTTTTTAAAACACTTAAAACTGTGTCTCAAAGCTTCCTCTTTTTTTTTTTTTTTTTTTTTTTTTTTTTTTTTTTTTTTTTTTTTCGTAAAAAAAACGTTTTTCGACATTATTCAAGGATAGAAAATTAAAGGACTTTTTCATTCTTCCCTGGTTCAAAAAAAAAAAAAAAAAAAAATCTTATTTGCTATCTTTTAACTAACGGGAGCATCATTTAAATAATTTTAAAAGGTGCAGTTAGAACAAAGAAATTTCTATGACATACTGTATACACTTTTACTTTTTTAAGACACAATTAATAATAATATTAATAAACAAAAACTAAAGAAATGATTTTATATTTTCTCAGTAAAAAAGTTTTGAACTTGTTGATGAGAAGTAAACCTGATTTTATATTTTTGTCCAATTTGACTGCAAGCAATAGCCTCGCAATATGCGGCATATACAGGTGTGTGTGTATGTACTTAGTAGGTCAATTACTTTGAACTGTACTGTACGTACGTGAAGATTGATCAAGTAGATAGCAAGGTGACATTGACCTTGACATTGACCTTGAGTGATATGCGGATACCGTGTGACGTCACACAGTCATTACAACGTAAATATAAGGGAGGGTTGAGGTTAGAGTATACTATAAAACTTTACCTTAACTATAATGATTCTGAAGGGTTGTATTTCATATTATCACAATTGAGAATTGTTTTAAATCACAATTAAAAAAACTATTATTCGATCGATACTTGGATTCATGATTAATTATTTAGCACATTATTATGCGTGTTGCTCACAATGTATTATAATTTTCTCAATTACTATTTTAGTGTAAAAGATTCTCATCAATTTTCTTTTTTCTTTCTCAAAGTTTTATAAAATGTATATATATTATCACTTAAAATATTTAAATAAGAGAAAAGATATTTTTTCTAATGAAATTTTGTACTATTAAATTAAATTATAGTTAAAATTTTAATCAATTTAATTATAAAATATATTTAACATTATATGTCAAACATTTACTAATATCTATTGTAACTGACTGTACTGTAAAACAGTTGGGTTAAATTGAGAGGTTGTTATGCCTGATTTCGCCCAATAAAAGCCGTTAATTATTATTATTATTAAAATATTTTTCAGTCAATAATTTTAAAGAAAAGTTTAGGTTTTCCTAAGTTTTTCATTGAGTCACATAGTGATTGTTTATAAAAGTTTGAATAAATACTTATATATATATAATCTTTTTACAATAAAAATAAAAGCATGAGAGTGGAAAAAAAGATAAAAATTTATTAAAAATTTGGCTATAATATGAATAATATGTACTAGCAATTGTGCAAATATATTTTACAATTAAAATTCATCACGTGTTTTTCTGATAATAATAATAATAACATGATAACATATGAGTTAATACGGGGCTAGAGTATTAATTATTTCCTTTAGTTTTAACTATTGACACTATTCACTTCATAATTTTCATAATATGTTTCAAGAATTTTATTATCGTGACAGATTATATTTGCTAAAAAATGGGGTGGGGAAAGAAGTAGAGAAAAGATAAAGACCATGTAAACGATATAATATACTCTGTATTATCATATATGGACAGTATTTTGTTTTCTTTATATTATTTAAAAATATGATTATTTATGCAATCAATCACAGAATAAAGTAAGTTTTATATTTTATTCCGTTCATATAACATTTAGCATAATATTATTTATATTATAACGGACAAATATAAATACGTTATAATTTTGCTAGTTCTTTTCAGCACAAATAATTCAATACAGCATAATGTATATGCTATACTGCATAATTACTATGTTATAATATCATAAATAAATAAATAAATAATAAATAAATAAATAAATAAATAAATAAGTAAATAAATAAATAATCGCCTTTATTAAAAAAAAATGCACAGAGGAAAAAAAATACACCTTTTTGAAAAGGGCGAGGTTTAAGCCTGACAATATGTCTGGCCCACTCTTACACCTAACCCCAACAGAAAACATTCATGAAATTATTTGATTACATACAAAATTATAATAAGAGGGAAATAATAATACTAAGTAGCAAGAAAAAAAAAATAAAAACAGTTTTTATTAAACATTATAATACCATATACAGCATAATTAGTTGTGTTGTTTTATTTAGTATCATTCATGCTATAATGATATAAATACAGCATAAACTAATTA
Source organism: Ecdyonurus torrentis (assembly GCA_949318235.1). Lineage (NCBI taxonomy): Eukaryota > Metazoa > Arthropoda > Insecta > Ephemeroptera > Heptageniidae > Ecdyonurus > Ecdyonurus torrentis. The sequence goes on from OX439130.1 coordinate 51,831,236, forward strand.
ATAAATTCTTTCCATGTACAATTCACACATTATAATAATATTGATGCTAATATATCGATAAATTATTGAAATTTGATATAAAATCACAATTATTACATCTTGATAGCAATGTTAATATTTGACGACATACCTGACCACAGGTTGCAGTTGCTATATAGCACTCATGCACGTGAAAGTGACAGCCAGTGCAGTTCACTCACTCACTCACACACACACTACTGCAGTGTCTATAGTAGTGTAGTACAGCACAACTGAGTGAGAGTTGTAATTAATTGTCGAGTCATTCACTCACTCAATCTAGCCACTGCGAGCCGCGAGTCAAGTAATGGCGTGAGGGGAGGTCAAGGCCGGGCAAGCTCTTGTTATTATTATTTTACAATAATATTATAATGGTTTGCAAAACGTTGCTGTTCTCATTCTTTGTATCGTCATATCAATGTGGTAAAAGTCGCATATACAACTACATATGTTATAGCATTACTTATATAGTTAGATGAACAAACATACATTATCGATATCACAGATTTATGTTTGTTTATTTATTAATATTAGTTTGTTTTTTTTTTACTTATATTCGTATTTTAATATGTTTTATGTACACGAGTGACAAAGAAAAAAAAATTGTTCAAACACGTGAAAGTGTGTCTCTAGTATCCCTTATTTAAATATACAGGTAGGTAGGTAGATGTAGGTAGATATAGATAGATGTAGTATTTTTTTCACTCTACTTCAAGTACTTTTTACTTCACTTTTTCATGCATGCAGGCAATAATTTTCAAATTTATTTATCTTGTTCCCGCGATATTTTTTAGCAGTTCGTTCGTAAACCTTGTTCAATTGCACCAAAAAATGCGCAACCTTATTTAAAAAGTATTAGATGATCGTCATTTTTTCGTGGTCCGGAGAACAAACAAAGAGAGTTTACGAACGCTATTAGTATTTTGCTTTGGTAACCATAGTGGTTGCCAAGCAACCAGTGAGGTGTTGATGTTCAAGTGACATCACAATCGCAAAGTTTGAACGTTCCTGGTACACAAAGTTTAAGTTGGTATAGTCACTACACTACAACAGAAGTAAAGGTTAGTAATAGTTGTACTCACGTCAGCAAGAAAGGGTCTTTACTGGCAAGATATTGCAATTGTTTATTGTCCTAGCTCTCATGCAGTCAGCACAGTTTTATATGTTGTTATTATAGACGAGAAATGCAAACTATAGACCCCTTGCACATCCTTGCTCTTTGTGGCCATGTTTGTGGTGCCTTATGCATTGTCCAGCATAGGGGAAACATAATTTCTCCTAAATTTTCACATAAAATGAGTTTATTTCAACAGAACGAATTTTTCTCATATTCTTCAAGCTTAATTAGGAGCTAGAAACAAGGCTTTGATCGGGCGGCTCTTAAATATGAGTGCAACCGGTCTATTATTGTCCAATGTTTAAGCGTTGTGATTAATTGCATCAATGTTTCCTAATCAAGTATTTATTTCTAAGATATATTTTATTGCAAGTAAAGCAGGTAACATTGCGAGTTGATTTATATTATAGAGCTAGAGCTATGAGCGAACATTTCAAGTTTTATCTCTAAGAAAAATATCAGATTTCACAAAACTAACACATGCTTTAGTGTGTCAAAAAAAAAATAAAAAATAAAAAATGCGTGAACTCCATAAATTTTTACATAAAAGTAAAGAACTGTGTTACAGCGTATTGCACCGTTTAGGTATCAAAAAAAAAAAAAAAAAAGTCCATCTCTAACTGAAGAAATTACTCTCGTATCTTTACATGATTTTCCCCTATCAACACAACACAGCAAATTAAAGTTCTTATATCAGATAGTGCATACTTCCTAACCATGTGTAATTATAATAATGGTGTTTGTAGACGTTATATATATATAATTTTATAGTACTTTAAATCACTAAAAATGTTACCATCTAATACTTTTTCAATGGCATTGAGCATTTTATGAAGCAATTAAAGGAATAGGGTTTACGAACATTATTAATGCGTAAAATTTGCTATTTTCTGAGTTTAGGACCGTGTACCATGACTTATTTGGCAAAAACTTGGACGAAGAAAGACTTGACCTTCAAGTACGTGAGATCACGTGACTTAGACAATCTGCAAGTGATGTTGAGTGGAGGAAGTGCAGACGGCAATCTGTCAGTCACCGACGTGCAAGGCTGCAGTTTACTGCACAGGTAATCACGTTTGAACAACCCTAACATAGCAGGTGACCGGCTGTTATATGACGAACCAAATTTAACACAAAATATAATTCTAAAGACAAAATGTTACTTAAAACTTTTGTTATATCAAATACATACAAACACGTGGAAGGGATATTTAGGCTTGATACTATTGACATTTGCTATTTTAATTTCCAAAAGCTAATATATTAGAAACTTAGATTTTGTTAATTTTGATTGTGATAAAATAAAAACTGATTTTCTATTATATGTATAGAGAATTTAAGAGCCATTTTATACACGCAAAAAAATTAACACTAACAATGTAATAGGTAGACATATAACCCAGAACCCAGGTATTATTATACTACAATAATACCTAATGCAGGTGCACTGTGCAACAGTAAAGGTGTGACTTACTTAGATTAGGTGGTATTGTAGTTTTTTTACTACCTGTTCCAAATTCAAGTGTATACCTATTGCAAAATACAGGTTCATGTTACCTGCCATTAGTAGTACTTTTTTCTCCGTGTATGTTAATATAATGTCTGTGCTTAAATATTGCGTTATAATGGATTGAATTAATAATTTATTAACATATAATATAAAATACTTACAAAATAATATATTATTATGTTCTTTTTTTATTTATTTATTATTATTTTTTTGACAATATAATTATGTTTAAATGTAACAGAGGACTATGTAAGTTGGAGTATACCTTTTGAGGCCTGTCAATAAAAACTATTCAATATTGTTATTCAATACTCCGGTTATGCAGTCCTGGCAGTTTAAGGTGTTAAAGGTCCACGTCAAGTCATAGGTTTACTAATCCACATCATCAGTTATTTATTTTTATTAAATCACACGTGGTTGGGTTTATCCTCTGTTGAGGTATACACTAATTTTATTATGATTATTTTATTTTATTATTATTTAATTTTAAACAACGAAATAAAGTTCCAAGCGAGTGACAAATGTTGTGTGCGGTATATAGAATCTAAATGCTTTCCTTTAGTTGCCGTGCAATAAATTTGTAATGTTATTCTAATGAGAAAACCACGTGATAAAATTAAATGTGACAATACTTCAATCTTTGACATTTCGCTCATGTGTGTACAGAGCCCTGGAGGAGAAAGACAATGACATGTGCCTCAAGTTTCTGCTCGAACGTTGTCCGAGATTGACTGCGATGAAGAACAATCAAGGAGCTACTGCACTGCTTCACGCTTGCAGCCTCAAACATACGGGCCCAGAGACACTGCGACTCCTGCTTGAGATCAACCCTAGCGCGATACATGACACAGACAATAGAGGGTGCACACCTTTGCATGTAGGTAAGAACTTGAATATTTTACTGGTGCTCCTTCACTTTACGACTTACATACTTTTTGCTTTGTGCTTTATGATACTATAATATGTAAAGGTAGAAAAAAAAGTGAGATAACTTAATTATTAGTAATTAACTCAAATTTACATACTCACGGCTGCATATATAGCTGGTAGAAAACCTTACCTAAACAGAAGTAGAAGAATGCTGATGTGCTATTTTATGTTGTAAAAATTCTGAGCAATTAAAAGAAAATGCATGGCATGCCCTACAATTGGTCATAATTTTCAAAAAGAAAAAAATGTATGTTTTGCAGTGGCTGGCAGTGAAATCATTGCATGCAGTGGACAGCCTGGTACAGCCAAGACAGTGCACAGCGCTGTACATAGAGCGGCTGTACTTGTTGCACATGGTGCACTAGTTAATGTAGAAGACAATTGTGGTATGACGCCTTTACATTACGCTATACAAAGCAGTGCAAACAGTACCCATCAACATGCTACACAAATGATTGAACTACTTCTTCAACATAAAGCTAAAGTAAATACAAACTTGGGTATTAATTCAATAAATTTAGCACTAAAATCAAATATAATTTTACAGTATATTCTTGAAGCAGACCCAAGTTCTATTAATGAAGTTGATAAAAACGGTCTAACTCCTTTACAGTGTTTGATAATACAAAATGACGTTCAAATGTTAAATAAAATATCGTTACTCGTGAAGTATGGAGCAAACATTAGCAGTGATACGATTGATTTAGCCAGAGCACATGACAGAGACTTCTGCGTGGTTGAAGAGTTGTTAGACTTGGTACCGATGTATCACGTCAACACGACAGATCAAAGTGGGACAACAATGTTAATTCAATATTCATATGAAGCAGCAAATGTTTTGAAACTGTTACATAGAGGAGCTTCAGTGAACGTGGTAACTAGTGATGGACGCACCGCCTTGTATACTGCTGTATCGAGTGCAAGAGATCCTGTCTCCGTCGCACATTTACTATTGAAGGAAGGAGCTAATCCACTGATAGGTGAGGGAGATATCATCACTCTAGCTTGCGAGAAGTTGATATTAGACCCCAGCAAATACTTTGAACTTGTGGAAATATTTCTAACTTTACCTTGCTTCACAGACGTATCACGAGATAACTCTGCGTACTTTAACAATAAAAATCATCCCCAGAGAATTATATTAGAGAATCTCCACTTCATGCAGAATAGCATTGAACTATACAAAGTTTTCACTTTAATAATGAAGTCAAATTTGAAAACTTCCCGCCAGTTATTAATCAACTGTTGTGTCAATAATTTGGCAGATCTACACTTTAAAGTGGAACAAAAGTTAAATTGTGTTACTTGTCTACTAAACTGCAGTCTAGACCAACTGGTGACGTCCAAGAGCGATTGCAAAATTAGAGACGAATTTTATGAGATCTTAGACTTAATGACAAGCTCAGGGTGGATAGAGAGATGTCCTGCTGGCACGATGTCTCCACTCACCTTACTGCTCAGTTTTACCTCCTCTCAACCCCCCGCGTCTCTTGTGTACCATGCTAACGATAATGAAGAGTTGATCTTTGGGTACCCTGACCCTTGCAGTGACTCAGATAGCGAGGATTACGAAAACAGCGAGGAGCTTATGAAGCTCGTCCGGTATTTCATTAGCCACAATGTCAACATTAACCACACGTCACTTACACTTCAAGTTCACGACCAGAGAGCGGAATTACGTGATTTACTATGCGTGCCTGATGCATTGTGGGTAGCATGTTTACGTGTCAACATTGAAGCGCTCAGATTGTTGATTCCATACTGGAGTGGTGGTCCACCCCTCGCTATGCTCTTATTGTTGGATACTGACATGGACCTGGGTCAAGTAGTGAAGTTGATGTCCATGTTTTTGAAGTACGGTGGTGTACCTCAGGGGACTCGAATCAGTAAACTACTACACAACTATCGTCTCCGAGTGTGTCAGAAGTACTTCATCTTATCAGAGCAGCACCAGCAGGTTTGGCAGAACTTTAGTGAAGTTATCGGTAAGTTTTGAACGCTCTAATATATAGCATCATTTAAACTAGAATCAATTAAAATCCAATAAGAAAAAAAAAATGAATAAGAAACACAGTTCTGATGTTAACTTAAAATCATGCAAAATTAAATTGTACAAATTTAGATTACGTTTACAAAAAGGATAATTTTTTTTTTTAATAAATTCAAATTATATGAATTTTTAGTAAATAAAATAAAAAATTTCATGAAACCCCAATATAATAATTTTAATGCGTTAATCATGCAAAATAAAATTAGAGACATTTCCTATCAAATTCGTCTTCATATTTTACATTAATGGTTTTGCTATTTAAATCTGCGTGACTTGGCGTACCTTATGTGCTGTACCTTATCATGCAAATGACATACATAGAACGTTACACTACAACGACCAATGTTTTATTTGACCGCAGGTTCTCCCGCAAGTCTGCTTGACTTGGCAAGGCTTGTTGTACGACAACATCTCGCAGTGTTTGCCTCACATAAAGGAAACAACTTACCTCAGGTGCTGGAAAAAATGAGCCCTCCAGGACTGAACAACTATCTGCTAATGAAATTGTGAATGGTATATACTCACATTATATAGCTGTTATAATGATTGCAATATATAAATTTGAAGCAACATGTAAAACTTCTTGCAACTGTAATAACAAGATTTTCAAATAGGAGCTGAAGTTAGAAAATATACAACCTGAGAGATAGCTAAAACTTCTAACAACGTGCTAGCTACTTAAGTTGTAAAGTGCTAGTGTCTAACAGTCTTTATTTAATGAACGTTCTTTCTTCTCCGCGGGCACAGAAGCAGCTAAACTTCAAATTATTTTGAATTATTTTGTAAATTTGACCTGTTTATTGTTGTTTTATATTTTTTTAAAAAGGTGTTTTGCTTAAATAATCATTTAAGTTGATTGGTTTTAATAATAATAATATGCTACTATTTTTATATAATTTAGAAGAAAAAAAGGAGGCTCAGTATGAATATACCAGTAGTAATTTCAGTACTGAGATTTTTTAATTAAAGTTTTTGTTGCTTTATTTAGTTGCTCATTACAAAGCATGTTAAATGCAGACAGTTAGACAAAGTCGTCTGCAAAAACTTTGTATTAGTATTGTTGGCTATAGCTCTAACTTTGATTTTTTTCTTGTCATATTGTGTTATCATGCTACACATATCCATAGGCCCAGTCAAGACATTGTCTTATTGACAGGTAAGGACTTTTCCAATCAATGCAATAAATAAGTTTTGTGTTGTTGTACAAAAAGACAAAATTAAATCTAAAACTCGCTCCAGCAGTATTTTTAACACTACATATTATATTATTGTAAAACAAAGAACAGTCGCGTAAGTGGAAGTATAATTTGTGTCAGATTCAGAAAGGATTTTATTAAAAAAAAACACAGCAAAGAATTGTTTCAGTTTCATTGCTAGATTTTATTAAAAAAAAGCCTGTACACATAATACAGAAACATATAATTGAGATCAGATAGTAACAATTAGTAAAGAATTGTCGCTGCCGCCTGCCAATGTTGCAGATTATGCAACTTGTTGAACACATGTGTAATGCAGGCTGCCTAGTCTTGCAGGCGGCCTCTCTCGGGTTGTTCATCCCAACTGACTTATTAAATTTATTTGGAAAAAGTTGTCTTCATAATAAATTTTTATATGAGGGGTTAAAAAATAATTAAGAAACATTTACAAACAACGAATAACAAAAAGAAAAAAAAATCGTAAATTTCTTTTGCAGTAATAATTTTGTAGATTTTTGTGAACTCAGTCTGATTTAAAACTAGTATTATGAGTGTGGTTTCATGTCCATTTATTCTATGTATTTTTATATGTGTTTTCCATTTTTTTAACCCAGTGGAGAGAAGGTCGATGTCTTGATTGTACTATGCCCAACTATGTATTGTGCTTGTATTGAGTTTTTTGAAATAAAACCCTTTCTGAATCTGAAATAACAGTTTTAAATTTCAATGGACTATATTGTAATGATTTTATTTATTTTGTTATTTTCTTGATATTTCATATTTATAATTTTTACTTTCTTTCATGTGAAGAAAGAACAAGTAAAAAGTTGAATATATTTATAATTTGTGTAACAGCAGCTTCCTTTTTAACTTTCTACCAGCATGAAACAGTAAAGATTAAAATGAAAGTGGATATTATCTTAGTTCTAGTGTTGAAAACTTGTAAGTTGACTTAATTTTCAATTTATCAATTACACTGCTCTTCACTGCGTTGTTTTTATATTTAGTAGTTATAATATATACATTTGTATACTGTATACAGTATATATATATATTTATATATATATATATATATATATATATATGGGCTAGAAAAGAAGCCGTATCTTATGTAAAATGTGGCATATATAATTTTTTCTAAGTTTAAGTTTAGGCAATGCATTATTTTAATTAAAATTGCGTTTTGATTTCTGTTTATTTCTTGTATTTCATTTATCCTCATTCCTAATACTGTCTTCTTTTTTTAAATGATATATTAATATATATTTAAACTAAACCAACCGATAGGTTGGAAGTTGTAAAAAAAATGGTTAATAAAAGTCATAAAAAAAAAGTGCTAATAAATATTTTTAACATAATTATGAGGTTTTTATGTAACTTGATTTTTTAATTTTTTGGTAAAATAAAAAACTTTGTTTCAGGTTAAAATAATATTTAATATACATCACTGTATGTCAGGTACATTAAATTTTATTTGAATATATTCAGCCTGACAATATATTGCATCATGTGAGCGTGCCTCGATGTTACATGTGAACCACGTCAGACGTGACTCCGATCCAGAACTTGTCGTACTGCTGGACAAAAGTGGCTCTGTGGAAATAACAAAATACAATGTATATTGCACTATGTATATTTTCATCTGCACAAAATAAATTATAACTCGGGAAAATGGTTTATGAATAGAAAAATGTCATCCCTCTGATTCCATGCAGTATTTTATTTATATATTTATATATATATATATATATCAGGGGCGGCTCGTGAAGTTTATGACTAGGCAAGCACTCGGTGATAGCCTATATATTCTGGGGGGGGGGGGGGATAGCCCGCCGCAGGCGCCGATTTTTTTAGACCACGTGGTCCCTTATAATCTTTGATTTTCGACAAAAAAAACTGCATATTATCTGAACCTTAAAGCAACAATCATTTTGATTTTTTATAACGAAAATTTTCAAAGAAATGGACCACTTGCAATAAAATGTTTTTAATTGTTGCAGCAAGTAAGTGAAAACGATTTTTACATAAGAAATGCATTAAGAATTATTCAAATTATTTTAAAAAGTTCGTTCATTGCAAGTGGTCGATTGTGCTGTTAACATTTTTTTTTAATTATATATCTTATTTACTATAATGACTAATGAATAAACTATATATAAAAGAGTATTGTAAAAGTAGTGTATAAATTAGATTTTTCACAAAATCGTACGTAAATATTTTCATGAAGAGCATGTTATTTAATATTATTATTGCGCATTTATTTTTATTTTATTCTCTTACAAACATTTATTCATATAAATGTATGGTATTATTTTATAAAAAATAATAATTAAAACGTGACTTTTTTGTTACTATAATTAAATTATATTGGATCGAATTTAACTGCAACTAGTGCAACTATACGGTACAATTGGGCTATTCAGTTTTTATTTCAAAAGAAAAGAAGAGAGAGAAAGAGAGAGAGAGAGAGAGAGAGAGAGAGAGAGAGAGAGAGAGAGAGAGAGAGAGAGAGAGAGAACTAACTGCCGATTAGATAATTGCAAATGTACGGCCCTATTTATCGTTTATTATATTTGTTTTGCTTTAATTTATATGCCAAAGCAAACTATATAAAAAAAATTAAAATATTTGATTTTTAAATCAGTTTACAAACACCATGCCCGAAAAAAACTAAACACAGTCATTTTTAATGTCACGGTTTTTATTATTTAAAAATTGACAAAATAAATAATAACTTTAGCTAAATTCAGGCACATTTGTTAATATTTCCCCTCCCTTTTTCGGTACAATAGATCATTTTAAAAATGAATAGTCCTCTCCGTTATACCTTTTCCAGGTTATTCTTATATTAATATTTTTAATGGAGCTTGTCGGTTTAGCGTGCGGGCAAACGTGGGGATGTTATATAAGGATACTCTAATGTAACATTTATGCTTGGGCTTAATTGTATTTTTTTTTTTTTTTTTTTTTTTTTGCGATTATCTGAACAAACTACACTAATTCCGTATATTTAAATGAGAAAAACTAGACACACTTTTACGTTTTTAAAGCCATAGAATTTTTTTTTAAGAATTTTTGACAGTGATTATCCTTCATATTGAGCTCATTTACTGTAAAAAGTTTCAAAAAATAAAAACCGCGCTTTGTCTCGATCTCTCTCTTTATTTTTTTTTTATCAATAATATTCTTAATATTTTTGGCTATGTATAAATTACAAAATAATAATAATAAAATTTAAAAGACATCATCAAATCACGCCAGTGAAATTATTATTTAAAAGTATATATATATTAATTATATATAAAGCAAATAAGGTAATTGAGAGCAAAAAATTGCATTTAATTGATTCATGTAATTTACTATTCATGTTTTTCAAAAATGAAATTTATTTAAAGTGTGTGATCTATTGATTTACACATATATCCAAAGTTTCATATTTTTAAAACACTTTTTACATATAAATTACACGACTTTTTATTCATATTTTAGCATAGACTGCAACATATCACGCTATTGCTAATTAGTCGTTACGCATACGACAACATTAAAGTCACACATTTATAGACAAAATAACACAGATTCAGGAAATGTTTCTATTTTTTCAATCCAACAATTAGATATTGAGTTATTAATTTTTTTAAGAAAGGTGCAAGCATTTTTTTGAAGTGCTTTCACGACGTCTATTCAGAAGCATTGTAGCCTCCCGTCCCCCCTCTTTTTTTCTCAACGCTAGAGCTATAGCGACGTATGCTCCTGTAGTGTGGAGCTTTCACAATTTTTATTGAGGAGGGCGCTGCATACGTGATTTTTTTTTATGAAGGCGCGCTTTGTTTTTAATGAATACAAATTAGAAAAAACATAGAAAATAGATAAAAATTAGATACAAAATATGAAAAATAACTTTCTTTATTGAATTATGGAATAAAACCTTTTTGATCGATTTTCTATAGGCATGCACTGCTTGCAGGGCTTACATGCACCAGCCGCCCCTGATATATATATATATATATATATATATATATATATATATATATATGTATATATATAGAGTGTATATGCATCAGATGACGTCATATTTATTGCGCTTGGAGGCCTTACTGAAGTAGTGCATAACATTGCTCAGCATAGGACAAAATTCATTTATGCCAATTTTCTTTGGGAAATTGGTTAATTTTTTACTAATTGTTTTTCTCGCATACTTGAGATACTAATTCAACATATTTACAGCATCAATGCTTTCAAAAATATTGCATAGTGTTTTAAAACTGGCAAAATGATTTTTTGTCCCATGCTACATTAATGCTACCCATGTTATTGAGTTATCCAACTCAAACATGAATGCAACTTAAACATTCGACTTAATGTCAACATGTCGACTTAAACATGAATGCATAGACCCTATATATATATATATATATATATAATTATAATATAAATAGAACGTAAATAAATTTATTTAGAAGGTAATGTAAATTTTTTCACAAGTCTAAAAACCTAGATATTTAACTAAGGCTTATTTTAAAATAATTAAATATTGTAAATTATTTGTTTTCCAATGTTATTAAAGTGAGCACAAAAATGAAAGTTAGTTTACTATTTCTGCTGCATATAATCGCTTGGTATTGTTATGTTGTTTTACATGACGTGAACTTACAAGAAGACGATGTCTGTGGTGCCATCCTCCGGGGCGACCCACGTGACCTCCACATTGGTCTTGCCATCTCGAGAGACGTGAGTCAAAGAATTCTGCAATCAAGCAGAATTGTGTCAAAATGTAAATAATAATTAAAACTTAATTTTCTCCCTCTTTGCCCTGGGTTAAATTTGAGTACAAAAATATTATATGACATGAAAACTGAATTTAGGGTAATTTTTGTGTGCTAAATTTTGTCAAAAAAAAAAAAAAAAAAAAAAAAAAAAAAAAAAAAAAAGTGAATTAGAAGTTAGAAGTTTAATTTTATTTTTACAGTTAAGGATTGTATATAGATGGCTTGTATCTCAAAATTTAAAAAGAAAACTTCCAAATTTTATGATGCTATTTGAAAGTTAATGGTAACAGCTACCTATGATAAAACTTTCATAACCCGTGACCATCAGATAAGAGAGTAATTAATTATTGAAATTAACATGGGATCTTATGAGACTAAAACTTTAAAAAAAATCATAATTAAAAATCTAGCATGGTGACCCGCCAAAATTTTAACATTTTTGAAGATACCTAATCCTAATGTATCACTGTACAAAATTTCAGATTTTTCTGTCTTTACAACTTTTTAGTCAAATCCCGCAGTACCTGATTTCCTGCCTTAATTATTTTAAACTTAACTTCATCTTGGACTGTATTAATTACTAAATACTTATTATATATTTTTATAATTATTACATAAAAATATTATTGTGTATTTTATAAATTATTTAAACCTTTTTAATGAGCATGAAAAAACAATTACATAATAATCACTGTATACTATGGTATGCCTTTTCTATCAGTTAGGGATTTTATTTATCTTTATAAAAAAATCAATTAACAAGATTGCTGTGCACTGCAAACATTTCAACCATAAAAAAATCCCATGAATCGACAAAGATTGCAATTAAAATATAAGTAGACATTTTAACCAAGGGATGGCCTCAGCATTCATATTTAGATTTTTAAAAAAATGCAAGAATGTTGTTCTCCAATTTCAAAATCAAATGGCTATAAAAATCAAAACAGAGTTGAAAAGTTTATTTAAAAATGATTGACATTTAAGATAAAAATCCGCAAAAAAGTTAAAACAAAAACAATTCAAAAGATGAAAAAAACACTAAAAAAAAGGCAAACTATTAGATTGGATATTTCTCAAAACGTGCACATTTTAGAACTAAATTTACATGTCTGCTTAAAGTAATAGACCAGAGAAAAACATAAGCATTTATATCACAAAACACTTGATGAGACTTACATAAATAACTTTAGTTTGTCTCAAAACCTAACTGTAGCTCCGTAGCAGTGATCAGAAATTTCGATTTATGCAACCTGCACAACATTTTCATACTAAATTTTGCATGTTTCTGACGTCATAAACATGAAAAGTCACGCAAATTGCAACTTTACAGTATTTTCACGCTCTCTCGTGGGGCTACATTAACATTCTGATAAAAAATTGTCGTCAGTTTTGGAGATTCTATTTCATGTTTATTCATTAAAAAGCACATGTTGTTTTATGTGGTCTATGGCTTTAACTAACAAAAAGATGAAAAATTGAAATTGTGGCCTATATAACAAGCATGTGCATTGTAAATTAGAGGCAAGCACTGACTTGAAATTCAAAATTCAATTTCAAAACTCTTTATCAATTTCTTTCCTCCAATATCCATAACACAATTAAAATGCACTAGCTAATATGGCAATTACCTCCAAATGAGCTAATGTAGAAATGACTGACTATAAAATATTGACATGCATGACATATATTCAACTAAAAAAAACCTGAGTTACCTGCCGTTCGACCTTTTACGGTATCGCCCAGCCGCCCCCCTTCTCCTCAAATGTGACAATGGGCGATACTTTAAGCATGCCCGATTTAAATCGACTGAGGTTTTTTGAGTTGAATATAGTTTAGCTGGAAGAAACACAGCACTACTAAACAGTTCTACTACTACTATAAAGTGTTTGACTTACTTCAGTGCCACCACTGCAGTTACTGGCTTTGCTAATATTCGGATCGAAATTGATGAAAGTCCCTTGTGCGATCCCGTTAATTGAATTTTCACTGGGCCGTGCTTGCAGTATGAAGCCTTTGAACTGCTTTTCAATGTCGGGGCTCACTAGGGTTACGTTCACCAGTCTGCCTGAACGTGGACTGACCAGTACTTTGAATGGCGAGACATCGTTCTGAGCTTGAGCCCCACCGTGACCGTAAGAGGGGTCCATGTTCTGGCAAGCGGCCTCTGGGGCACCACCAGGACGTGCACTGGTGAGGCCCAGCAAGCACCACGTCATCAGCATCATCGTAATTACCTTGGTAGCCATCTTGCTGAGCTAACATAAAACAAACGTAGGAAGGATATAAAATACATGTTTGAAATACAACAAGCATGCAATTACTTTGATTGATTTATATACTCCACAGATTTGAGTTAAACTACAGGGGAACAAATTACTACTAATTGTCAGGAATATGAATTCTGTAAATTGCAATAAATATTAAGCTGAAACTGGTAATAAATAATAATAAATCACAATGCCACTTAATATAGGCGAATATCATCTAATCTTGGTAATAAACGCCTTTGTTTTACCTGCATTAAGAATTATTTTACGATAAAATTGAACTAAAATGATGATTTTCAACGTTGCTATACGAACAAATCCCCTTCATTTTCACATAAAACTCTGACACTTGAGATTTCCACATTTTGTTTACTGACAATAATTAATGTAGCACGTAATGTGATAGGCCAGGATCATATTTACATGTTGCATTTTGCAAGATTTATATATCTGCTCTCTATTAGTAGTAATTTCTCTCGTGTAGTAGGCAGACAAACATGATCTTTGACTCGAAAATATTTTCCCACAGGTATAACATGCACTTCTGTAGACATACTACTCAACTTTTCAACTACAATGTCTACAAAAAATAACAATAATAACAAATACAACCACTTTTATATCGAAGGAGAAATGCAATTAGCAATAAAGAAAAAATTTGAAACGAAGCAAAATTTTGAACGATGACTTAAAGTTTTATTTCTATAAACAAAAATCTTTAATATTTAAAATAAGATTTTAAGGTATTTTTGCAGAAGTTAATCTAAATCAATGGTAAAAAACAATATATATATAACAAACACCCATATATTGAAAATAACAAGTGTCAAAATTCGCGTGTATATTTATCTTACTTTTTAGAGCAGCTCGCTAGTCAGTAATATCCAATCACTTGTAACTGGTTGAGCGTCTTGTTCTCATTGCTTGGTCTTATTTATATACTGTACAGTATGTTCAGAGTCCAAATGAAAAATCTGTCCTACAATATATATATATATGCATTGCGCTACAATGTATGACGATCTCTCATTGGAGCACTCTGCAAATAATAATAATATTATTCTTAATCTACTTATGTAATTCTATATACCATGTGAGGCAGCTTTTTTAATTGGGCAGAATTACTGTTGAAGGTCATGTGCATTTGACCTGGCTTGTGATTTGAGAGAATTTTTACGACCTTTGACAATCTTTGGGGAATTTTCTGTAACGAATGTTTACAACCTGATATCGTAGGTCATCAAAGTCATCACACATGTCAGCAAAAAAAAAAAAAAAAAAAAAAAAAAAAAAAAAAAAAAATCTATCATGCAATATGTATTTTTAAAACTATACGTAAGAACTGGTACATCACACTGATACATCTAATTGTCCTTCATTTTCAGTGTTAGTCATGCACTTGCCAGGTAGAAAGGTACCTATTATATTATCTACTGCACAAATTAGTCAAATTACATCGTACTTTCTATACTTGACATACACAAAACAAATTTCTATTCTGTATGACAAGTACACAGAAATCCTGTTAATTACAATAAGTAAATATATTAACCTGATACAACTTTATTGTTGTATATTTTACCTGTTATACTGGAGTATAGCAACAAAATATGTTTCATGCTAATGTTTATACCATTAATAATTTTAAGATTTTATGTACAGCCCTGGCCAAAAGTTCCAGAACGATTTGCATAGGAAACCCGCAATCACACTTTTATATCTTTATGAGAAAACGCAGCAGTTGCCTTTGTTTCGTTCAGGAACGTTTGTGCAGAGCTGTACCTGTCTTTTGTAGTATTTTTTTTTGTATTTATTTATTGTAATAATATTACAATAAAATATTTTTGGAAGTTTTAAAGAAAGGGGTGCCATTAATATTATTATTATTTTTGTAAAATAAGCTATCTATTATAACATTGTGTTATGCAAACTATAATAATAATAATAATAAAAAAATGTTTTTATTAAGAGGCCAAAAAAGGTACAAGCCCACTAGCGTAGTCCTCTGACATTACAAAAAAAAATTACCAGAGAAATTTTAATTTCTGTAACTTATATTAATTACATATTATGTTACATAATTTATAAGATAATTGAACCGTAAGAAGTATAGTATTATATTAAAAAACTAACACCAACTTTGATGTTAAGTAAGGTGACCGTATGTGAACATATGATTTACGTGCTGTATTGTCTAAATATTACGTTAGAGCCAATTGTTGCTATGGCCACAGTATTTTTTTAAAAAATTTTATAATAATTTTTTAAAATTAATTATTAACATTATTAATCATTTAAAAAAATTATTCAACATAACTGATAAAAGTTTAATATTTTCTTATCTTTTTAATTAAAATATAAAATTAAGAGATTTTATTTTGGTGATTTTGGTGTTATCACTTTGCGAGTACACAGAAGTCATAATAATGATAGGCAAAGGTCATATGTTATGGAAAACAATTTTATACTCTTATGTACTTTTGCATTATAATTATGTATGTGTACAAACATAGAGAGAGAAAGAGGGAGGGAGAGAGAGAGAGAGAATACTGCATTTTACTACTTTTGTATACTAATTAATACTTAGAAATATTATATTTAATTCTGTACAAACAGATAATAAAATGAATGGTGTTTCTTTGCTCTAAAAAAATGCGCAATTCTTTTTTAATCGTCATTTTTTCGTGGTCTGGAGCAGTGGTGGATTGAGCGCCGAGATTTCGAAGACTGCATCCTCTGTACTTTTACTGGCCTCGTCTCCTTTGCATTCTCACTTACAGCTCAGTGCAGTAGCTTAAAATAATAATGATGAACGGTTTTCAATTGATAGGCCACAAATTAAGGTACTTACAAGTGCACTTACTGTACATTATTCCTGTGACTTCTTTTAACAATACTTGTAGTCAAAGCATTTAGTCATTTTAACACAAATAGCTATTTAATATCATTTTAAAGGAATAGACTAGAGAAAAACATAAGCATTTATATCACAAAGCACTTGATGGGACTTACATAAATAACTTTAGATTGTCTCAAAAACCAACTGTAGCTCCGTAGTAGTGATCAGAAATTTCCATTTATGCAACGCACACAACATTTTCATACTAATTTTTGCATGTTTTTGACGTCATAAACATGAATATTCACGGATATTGCATACTTTACAATATTTTTACGCTCTCTCGTGGGGCTACAATAAGATTCTGGTAAAAATTGTCAACAGTTTTGAAGATCCCATTTTGTGTTTATTCACTAAACAACACATGTTGGTTTATATGGTCTATGGCTTTAAGATATCATTCAAAAATACATATAGACATATTCAAAAACATATTTTACATTACTTAATATTTTATAACACTTAATAAGGGTTTCTGTATCCCTCATCTCAGTGCAGTAGTTTTCTCAAGCAGTAGCTAAAAATATTATTCAGAGTTCTGCTATACTTTAAAGTTTTTTAAAGTATAGGAAATTATGATATCATTTTCTCTTCCCATACGTGCACCTTACAGATAACATTCATTTATTTATTTTAATTATTTATTTAAAGTATCGTAAATTAGTAGCAATGCGCCCTACTTCTCTCACATGCCTGTTATTGTGGCTAACACGCCACATGGTCCATCAAAACAGTAATAATTCTCAAGTCCACTCTGTATCTGTGTATAATTTTACTTTACTGCAGCGATGTAATGCTTGAGACACCTCGTGACGTCATGCAATTATCTTACTGTAAGACAAACCAAGGTCGTTTACTCTTCTCTCTCAATCATTCTGTGGATCAACAAAGATATTGTACATAAACATTATATTGTGTGTCTATAAGCCTAGCTGCCATGTGAAGTTGCTTCTTGGCAACAACAACTTCTCTGAAAACGTAAGTAATTAATCATTGGTTTGACGACACGAAATATCCTTACAGTTTGTCCCAAAAGTATATAATATATTATATATCTATAGAATAGTCGTAGCGTAGCCTGGATTTTTGCGACAAAAAGGGTCCATAATAAGCATAGGGAGGAACACCCCTCTTTATCTATACTCTTCGGACCTAACGGGGGCTGGGGGAGATACAGGCTTCCCACCCCACCCCTTCATATATGCCCTTGGTTTTAACATTCTAAAAAATAGTCATTGAAAAGCTTGTACACAGTTTTACAATTTTTAAAACATTATTTTAATATAATGTGGTTTCTTAGTAAGTTATTGTATAGTTATATACTCTGTGAATGTATATAATATATATATATAATATATACACATACATAATATGGTCTTAGGAAACGGAAACCCCAACATTTTCCCGTACTTGACATTGGTACTACAAATTATGTCTTTTATACATTACATTTGTCATTCAGTTAGACGAAGCAAAGGAGTTCAGTTTTAAAACACTCACAAAAGTAAAAATGTGAGTATTATAAACAGCTTTTATATGGAAAGCTAATTTTGAATCCCAAGCTTCCAATCATAAATTTTGAACTCATTTTATGTTAAATATATTCTCTCTCTCTCTCTCTCTCTCTCTCTCTCTCTCTCTCTCTCTCTCTCTCTCTCTCTCCTTTCTTTTTAAGAATTGCAGCCGTAAATATATTCAATTTTTTCTTAAAAAATTTAACTTATATAAATCTTATAGCTCTTAGAAATATAATATTACAATTTAATAATTTTGAAAGAAAGGAAATGTTTGTATAAATAACAATTAAAATAATATTTATTTTTTCGTACATACATTCTCATTACACTGAAAAGAAAAAATAAAGAAAACATTATTTTAATTTATATACGTGTTATCTCTCATTGCTTATACTGTATAGCCTAAATTTTAAATATTTGCTTTTAAAAAATGTATTCAAAAACATGCATATAGGCCGATTACGTTTCAATATATAAAATTATGTAATATTAATACGTAACACAACTCTTATCATTTTGATTATCAATTATTCTTGCTTGAATATTGTTTGTCTGTTCCAAATTTTATCTTAACTTTGATTATCAAGAAGATAAAGAAATCCATGAGCAAATAAAATACGTACAAGTGAAGTATAAGTGTCCGCAGCATCCACTCTCCTCTCATCCATCATACAAGAACTGGTGATACTAATTATATATTATGTATGGGGAAGCATAGCGGTTATCTTTGAGCAAAAAAGGCCTTGAGTACTTGTATTCCTCTTTTATGTAACGCACTTCCCAATCATGTTTAACAATGTGAAATATATTCGTCCTAAACAGTTTGTTCAAAATTACTTGTTGGAGAATATATTTTACAGTGTTTCAGATTAATTATCCTCAAATAATGTGAAATACTTCAATTTACTATTTTATGTCCGTAATTAATCAAATAAATGATAATAAATATACTATATTTTAATTAATATAGAATATTTTGTGTTTTGTTATTGTGTGTTTATGACTTGTTCTACTCTGTAGACATAAAACGTTATAAAATCTTATACAGTATATTTTTCTGTCTGCGAAATCAAATGAACATAAAATTTCTGTAACTTTGATTGAGGGGGGCAATTAAGCTGTGCCCCCTAGCACAATAATTGCAATTGTTGTTAGTTCCTCTCCTCTCTTCTTTGTAAATACCACATGTAAGGTAAGACAGCAATAAGTCTCAACTATGCTGTACAGCAAAGGTACTTAAAAAAAAACTTTTACTGTAAGCACTGGTGGTGCCGTGGTATGCGTGCTGGTCTGATGTCCGAGAGGTCGTGCGTTTGTTGCTTGGTGGTTACTGTCTCTTATTTTTCAGAGGCCGTGCATATGGTATGCACTGTGCGGGCGCACTCATGTTCTCTGCACATTCATGCCAGTAAATCACAGTTAAATCGGTGGGAGAAATGTTTAGGCTTGACAGGCCTATTCATGTCTCCGGCCAGTCCTGGTAGTGGTGGTAGTGGCCCACGCCAAGTCAGAGGTATCTCAGGATACGGTTCACCAATCCACCTCATCTTACTCATTTTTATTGAATCACACGTTCTTGGGTATAGCCTGTAGTGTGGTATAGTATAAAACTCATTTTCATTTTCACTCTATTTTTCAACATAGTAAAGCAGTAGACGCCCAATAACAAAGTATTATGTTGTATTGTATAGGAACGTATATATACGTTATAAACCATAACTTGACACATTTTATATTTATACCTTATGTAATATTTAAATATTGTAGACGTATATAGTTCTGATAAAGATGTTTAAATGTTTCAGATATTTCAAAATGATCTGCACTCCACGATGGTTTCTGCTGGCTGCAGTCTCGGTTCTACTACTGATCACATGTCCGGCTGAAGTGTCCGGTGCCAAGATCCTGTGCATGTTCGGACTGTCCGGTCAGAGCCACAACCACGTGTTCACAGCCCTCACCACTGAACTAGCAAGTAGAGGTCATGACCTCACCGTGGTCACGCCGTTCCCAATCAAAAACCCTCCAGACAGATATCGTCAGATTGAAGCACCGGTGACCTTGGAATTTATGGACAAATGGGATACATTTTCCATGACACAACAAAACGTAGTTCAAAAAATGGGAACCATGTTTGAAATGATAGTCGATATTTGTCCAGCAGTTCTTCAATTACCCGAAGTACAAAAACTGAAAGATGAGAAATTTGATCTTGTGATAGTTTCTATGTTCTTCAATGACTGTTGCTTGCCGTTCGCTCGTCATAACAACGCTCCTCTAATCTTAATCAGTCCTGCAGGCTTGCTAAGCTCGGTGTCTGCCAACCTCGGTAACCCGGAGCAACTGTCCTACGTACCAAACTTGTTCTTACCGTACAGTGACCACATGAATTTTGTCCAGAGACTGGTGAACTTTGGCATGAGTGTATTCTTGAGCGTGCTCGATTGCCTGGTACTGACTCCCAGAATGACTGCGGCTGCCAAGCAATACTTCGGTCCAGACATCCCACCTCTCGCGCACCTCATGAGCAATGCCAGCCTGGCACTCATCAACAACCACGTCAGTATTAACTACCCGCGACCTCTGGGTCCCAATGTCATCGAGGTAGGCGGTATGCACATCAAGCAGGAGATGCAATCTTTACCCAAGGTTAGCAAATTTCACCTCCGCAAGCTCACAAGGGGTTGTGACTTCACTTTGAATAGAGGTTTTAAATCATGTTAATTTCCATAAGTGAGTCAGTTCCACTTTGCGAGCCTTTATTTTACCTATATTTCATAGAATTTTTTTATTATGAAGCTGTGTGTCACTGTGGCTTAAATGCGTGCTGTTTTGACTTCATTTCTAAGTGAGCGTTTGAGACTTTTTTTAGAGGTGGTGGTATCCACTCATGTTCTACACACGTTGATGTCCGTACGTATGTCAGTACGTCACAGGTAATACGGTGGGAGAGATGTTTATAAACTTTAGAGTTGTATTCCAGGCCTGGTAGCGAAACTCATGCCAGGTCAGATCTCATGACGGTTCACCAATTACAAAATATAACTCATTCATGTACATTACATCAAACGTTGTTGGGATTATTCTCTGTTATTTGTGTGCTATACAACTACTTTTTATTTCTATCATATATGATTAAACATAAATATTGCAAACTGTAGGACTTGCAAGAGTACATGGACGGAGCCAAGGACGGTGTGATCTACTTTAGCATGGGTACCGTGGTGAAGCCAGAACAGTTTCCTAATGAGACGTTAGCTGAGCTGGTTGCAACATTCTCAGAACTGCCTCAGAGAGTCATCTGGAAGTGGAATTTGGACAGCCTGCCTGGAGGACAGCCGGATAACGTGAGGCTGTCTAAGTGGCTACCTCAACAGGCCATCTTAGGTACTCATGCAAACCCATAACAAAGTGTATAGTACAGTTTCAGACAAATGAAAGATACCATTTAAACTTGCTGCTTTTTGCGCATCTCAATCTTTATGTAGATAATATTACGTCATATTCACGTGCAGCACAAGGTGTGTTTGGTTTGCTGGCTGAAGCAGCTTACCTGACAGAAAACGCTACACCTGAGCGCGCGATCAAACACGTGAATATGACGAAACTAATATCGTTTCCACATACGAATTTGAGGCGCGCAAAAAATAAACGTGTTTATACATGTTAACCTTTTCGTTTTTCTGAAACTGTACATCAAATTGTCATCCTTTTAATGTCAAATATTAGTTATTAATAAAACTATGAACTGTTTCACATAACAATCTACTTTAACAACCAAAACAAATAAAACTCCACTGCAAGGTCACTTTTTACAACATATTATAGTAAATAATTGGATGTTTTACAACAAAATATTATATATGCTGTACAAAGTGAATAAATATGTTGTGTACAATTTATCAGTTTATTTATTGCGGTGTAGTAACAAATAAATAACAAATTACGATGAACAATAAAATATTTTGTTATTGTATACGTCTACTGCTTTACTGTGTTATAAAATAGAATGACCTCTGGCAGTAACACTAACAGTAATAACAGTAACAGTAATACTAACAGTGATTTAGTAATTAACATACTAACTTTGCTCACTTTGCTGTACAACATAGTTACTCTGCAGTTTTTACTTTACATACATTATGTTAAATAATGGACACATGTACCAACTTCACAGCCCACCCTAAGACCAAACTGTTCATCAGCCATGGCGGCTTGCTGAGTACACAAGAGACGCTGTACCACGGAGTTCCTCTGGTCGGCATACCGGTGTTGGGTGACCAGCAGCTCAACGTACATAGATCGCAACTGCTCGGGGTCGCGGAGGGCATTGACCTGAATAGCTTAACCAAGCAGTCGTTGTTGGAGGCCGTTAACAAAGTCATCCTCACTCCGTCGTAAGTGTCAACCTATTTTATATATACAGTATATATATATATCAGTCGTATATGTAAATGTTTAGAAAATCATTTTTAAGGTAAAATATATAATACACTACAATGATGGAATTCTCTATCACCCATTTGTAAAGAGCGTATATAACACCAGCCTCGCAAGTACTGAAGTATTATATTATAATACATAATATAAATATTTAGATATGTAAATTAGAGGTCCCTTGCTATCAACGGCTGTGATTAGCTTTACCATGAGCTCCAGCGGTAATAATTAAGCATTGAGTTTTGTAACGTTTTTCAAACTATATCGTATGTACAGCTGTACTGTACATAATATCTTACATGCATGAAATACAAAATGTGACTGATAAATGGTTAAAATTAGTGTATAGAAGTAAATACACAGAGTGGCTAATCGATCAATCGATTATTGAGTCAATAAATAACAAACTCAATTTGCCTGGCGTGCAGGTACAAGGAGAAGGCCGTTGCTGTGATGCAAAGGATACGTGACCAGCCTGAGACACCGCTACAGCGTGCAGTCTTCTGGACCGAGTACGTGTTACGTCACCAAGGGGCACCACACCTGCGGTCTGCAGCCACCGAGCTTACCTGGTACCAGCTGTACTTGCTGGACATAGCGACCGCCATCTTGGTGATCACTGTCATCCTCGTGCTCGCTTTCAGTCTGTGCTGCAGGACAGTACTCAGCAAGTTCAAGTCCAAGTCCAAGAGAGACTCACCCAAGTCTAAGTCCAAGACAAACTCAAAGCTCAAATCTTCATGATGGGGCTCACTAGAAATTTCTAGTGACGAAAAGTTCTTTAAAAAAATCTTTAAAAAATCTTTACAAAAAATCTTACAGTGTGTTAAGTATCCCTTATTTCAATACCTCCGACCTCGGTGCGGTAATTTTGTAATAAAAGTTAAAAATCATGCTCCTGCTTATTTATTCATATTTTCCTACAATCATAATACACATACAATTTATCAGCTCAGGTTATTAGTATTATTTTACAAAACAATTAGAAATGATTGCAATTAACAAAAATACACTTAAATAATATTATTTACAAAAACATAATTTTAGTAGGCAATGATTCAAATTTTACTTGATCAATTCTTTTATCATTGATAAATTCATGTAATATGTATAAGGTTTATTTAAACCAAAATATTTGGGTTACTCTGTTTTCTAATATAAGACGTACAGCAGATTATTAAATTATAATAATATCTAGAATCAAAATTGTACTTTTCTATTCGTTTACTATAGTTTTCTTATAGTTTTAGTATTTCTATATAGAATAATATTTCTGCTTTAATTATTTCAAGGTTTTTAAATTGTTCACCTATGTACTACCATATAGTATAAATACATAACATAAATACTTTCTTGGCACTTCAGTTATACATAATAAACACAGGGAATTTATGTATCAGAATTTAAGTTTTTTTTTTGCATTTTCGATCTAAATTTAGCACACTAATATTATCATTTTATTATTTGTTTGTAAATAATTAAATATAATATTGAAAAGTATTCTCTCTCTCTCTCTCTCTCTCTCTCTCTCTCTCTCTCTCTCTCTCTCTCTCTCTCTCTCTCTCTCTCTTTATGTTTCTACATAATATATACTACACATGTAAAATATATAACTTAATAAGTACAGGATAATGCAGATAATAATAATAGGAGTATAGTACATACAGCAAAAATATATGATAGTCTTTCATCAAAACTTAGAAATTTTAAAAAATTAATTATTTAAAAAGACATATATATATACTTTATCCGAATACTTTGATCCCATTTCAAAATATGATAACATATATAGACGTACTTATGTAAACTACACACACTCAAATTTGAAACATTTTACTGGCTAATTTAAAACATCTTACATACATGAAATAATTGTTAACCTCTAACAATGATGACTATATTATAAATGCATTTTCAATCTGAATGTTTATATATTATAATGTATATATTATTATTAATTTAGTAATTGTAAATATATTGACTAGACCAAAGCTTGTTGTACCAACCAATGTTTTATAAACTGCCTGGGGCAATAACAATTTATTATTTCTTCTTATTATTATTATTTTATCAAAATGTTACATTAGTCCCACCAAGAACCAGTAAAAAACTAGTCAAAGAACCGGTAGGTTCTAGGACTAATACAAAATGTTATTTCATTCAGTTTATTATAATGCATACATATAAAATACACAAAGTTAGCATTTATACAGATAGACAAGACAGCTTACTTATTTTACATATTATTTTTAAAATTGATTGCTAAACATGACCTTGAGCTATCATTATGACCTCTGTGTACAGAAAACGCAAAGTGATCACCACCATGCTTCATCTTTTTAATTTTATATTTTAATTGATAAGATAATACATATTTAATAATAATTTAACAGAGTTTTATTGAAATTTTGTGTGTCATTTGTGCTATGTTTGTGCACATAGCACAAGTTACGACACACTAAATTGCAATTAAAAATTCGGGGGTGGGGGCTAACTTGACGTTCATCATGACAAAAATTTAGCAAAATACATAGAAACTAAATAATCAAAAAAACTTTCATGTTTAATTTCTCTGATCTGAATCTGCTCTGATATGTAATAAACAGCACGTGTAATATATATAAATACAACACGTAAATCATAGGTACAGCTCTGGCCAAAAGTTCCCGAACGGGGCAGCGGCGGCCGCAGCGTTTTCTCATAAAGATAACATTGAGTGGTTGCGGGTTGCCTATGCAAATCGTTCGGGAACTTTTAGCCAGAGCTGTACATCACATAGGTAAAACATACATATAGGTACATAGGTACAGTACGTCATGTTGTTTTCATGAAGTGATGCTACAATGTAAGTAACCTTGGACATGGACCTATATTATCTAGAACAGTCAGGTGAGTCAGGTAAGAGATAACACTTAATTAAGAGAAAGGTAAACATAGAACCTAATTCTTCATGCAGTATCTATTTCTGCAGAGCATGGAAATTTCAAAGAGACACTTTAAAGTCAGTGGCAAAAGAAAAACGTATTTTTATAAGAAAAAAAAATTTATTTTGATTATTGATATAAAGAAAATACAATCGGAAAAAATTAATATGAAATATTTGTTTATTTTGTATTTATAAATTGGAAATTTAGGAATTTATATTTAGGAAATTGGCACAAAGTTAGGTTATTTGCTGGTATGTGTCAAATTTAAATTCTAAATATGTTTATTCATTTCTATCTCCTACAATCATATACAAAATTTTACATCTGCAGGTTCTTGTTTAACAAAACAAAAAGAAAAGAAATGCACAATGTGAGTGCTAGATAAGAAATATATCGTGCTTCCAATATTTTCTGCAGGCGTTATTATTATATTTTTTATATTGATATTTTATGGCAAAATTTTATTTATTCATGATCTCTCTATACTCGCCTCAAAAAGCCCGATTTACCTGCCGTTCGACCTTTTACGGTATCGCCCAGCCGCATCCCTTTGAAATGCGTACGAGAAATGGGTGATACATTAGTGGTAAAACTATAAATCGACTGAGGTTTTTTGAGTCTAGTATAGATAGCACATTATAATTTAATTCTTAAATATATATATTGTATAAAATGGTATATAAATGGCTTAAAATACATAAAATCATAGCCTAGGGCCCTGACCTTGTCAAATATCAATAAAATATTTTAAAATAGCATATAAATACATATATATTACATGTAATACAACGATTAAGCATAGAAGTTATATTGTTAAAAACAAACAAAACAGTATCACACGTGGTCACTAAAGAACTCTTCATTATTTGAGTAGTATTGTTTATTTATTAATAAAAACAATTTTAGAGCAGATTTAAATAATTTGAAATCATTTTGCAGTCTTAGGTTAGAGACGAAAATAGTCTAAATGTGGTCCCATGATGTTTGCTAGTACGAGTTTATCTGTATTGTCTTTGTTCACAATAACCTTCTTCTAATTAGAATTGTTAAGTGAGCTCCATAAGAATGCATGTTATTTTTGGTTTAAAAAATTAACAATTTCCAATTAGAAAAAAGCTTATTGTAAACAAGGCTCATGTTTTTATATTTAATGCAGCCTGCAAGTACATTTAATTTCCTTATTGTACAGTATTATATAGCTTAACAATAATTTAATTTCCTTATTGTACAGTTTACTATATAGCTTAAAAATAACGACGCAGTGCTCACTTTTTCCTTGTATAATAATCGTAACACAAAAACATTTACAAAGATCACGAGTTGAAGTTCAAATGTGATTGTATTTTGCAATCTGTCATAATAAATTTTCTTGGTACTTTCCTCCTTTCTAACACATATTAATTATGTAAATAATATATAAATACTGCCTGCTCATACAGTCAGTATATATATATGACCAGGCAGTAAGAACAAGACTATCAGTAACTCAGTTATAGGATAAATTACACAGAGCACTGACTGGCGCTGCTTTGAAACGTAAGTGAAACAACACATGAATTTTTACACTTATACTATTTTCAACAGATGTTCATGTTCATTTTTTTTTTTTTTTTTTTGGCTACTGTTTTAGATTAATTTTTTAATTTTAAAATTAAATATTTATACTGAAAGAATTTAAAAAAAATCAAATATTCGTCATTCAAAATTTTTTCATTGTAATCTCACTTTTTTTTTCTACATATTTTGCAATGTTTCGCATCCTTTGCAGTAAGCTCGATCATGTTAGAATGCGTTGTATGTACTTATTTATGTATTTTTGTGATTAAAATTAAAATATTTAATATATTTTATAAAGTAAATGTAACCGTTAATTGTTATTATTAAAAAGAAATGTCAATCTCAAATATGCATACGAAATTACCAATTCTCTTTTAAATTTTTTTTCTTTCTTTCAAAATTTTTTTTCTTTCTTTCTTACTTATTTTTTTAATGTAGATACCAAGTGATGGTCTAACACTCTTGAATCGGGAATATTTGCAAATTTAAAAAAATGTTTAATAAGACAAGTTTAATAGTTTGTCTATAGAAGTGCATGGGTTTGCTGTGGGAGTGTAACTGTCTGCAAAAAATTAAAATTTATCTGTCTACTACATACATGGGTGTCAGATCTGCGTATAATATCAATCAATCAATCAATCAATCAATCAATCAATCAATCAATCAATCAATCAATCAATCAATCAATCAATCAATCAATCAATCAATCAATCAATCAATCAATCAATCAATCAATCAATCAATCAATCAATCAATCAATCAATCAATCAATCAATCAATCAATCAAAGTAATTGTATGCGTGTTATGTACCTGCTTATAGCAAGATGGCTACCAAGGTAATTACGATGATGCTGGTGACGTGGTGCGTACTGGGCCTTACCAGTGCACATCCCATTGGAGCCCCAAGCTCTGTGTGTCAGAGCATGACCCCCGTTCACGGAGGGTTCAAGCCTCAGGAAGGAGCCTCGCCATTCCAAGTAGTGGCCACTCCGTGGACAGGCAGACTGGTCAACGTGACTCTAGAGAGCTCGGACAATGCCGTGCTGTTTAAGGGCTTCATGTTGCAAGCACGACCCCAGGAAAATCCTTCAGATGGAGGCGCACTAGGAACTTTCATCAACTTCGATCCCACAAATAGCCGCACTAGGAACTGCAATGGTGGAATGTCTGTAAGTCTCAGCAAACACATGTTTGTACATGTCAATGTGATGCAAGGTAGTGAAAACGCAGTACGTTTGTCTTTTGTAAATTTGAATTCTTCATTTCCGCTATTTTTCATGTTTCATTAAAAAGATAAATAGATCTTGACGATCTGGCAAAATCACAAAAGATGAAAAAATAACGTTCAAGTATAAATTACTTTACATTATCAAAAAAGCTAAAAATATATTTGTCATGTCATAACCATGTCTAGTGCTTGTTTCTATCATGCTTTCTATGTACACGATTTTCATGTTATATTATTTGCTACTCACATTCGGGACAAAATTGCAACATAGCATAGACAGATAGTTACATATGTGCTCCCATTCATGATTGCAGAATTCTCTGACTCACATCTCTCGAGATGGCAAAACCAAGGTAGAGGTCACGTGGGTCGCCCCAGAGGAAGGCACCACAGACATCGTCTTCTTGTAAGTTCACAACATGTAACAACATGGAGCAAAAATAGTAAACAAACTGCGATTTTTGTTCTGACTTTGATAACGTTGGAGGCCAACTATTACGATATTTAAAAATCAATCACATTAAAACAAACTTGTAATTGCAGGTATTAAGATTTGTGAGAAAATTAGCCTGTCTACCTATTATATGATGCATGTAGTCAGGATGATAAAAAAATTATTAGAACTTTTCATGTCATAAAATTTATTTTTTGCAGAGGTAAATATGCAGTGTTATTTTTGTTATTTCCACAGAGCCACATTTGTCCAGCAGTTCGACATATTCTGGGTCGGAGTCGAGTCTGACGTGGTTCACATGTAACATCGAGGCACGTTCACATGATGCAATATATTGTCTTGCAAAGTGTTATTATAATTGTGATTAAACTAAATAGCTAATTAAGCTTAGTCATGGAGAATATATGAAAATAAATGTTATGTATGATATAGTAAATATTTTTAAATATATTAATGTTAATTTTACAAATGAATCAAGTGAAATTAAAAAGAATACTTAATAATTATATTCAAATATTAAAACAAAGTTCTAACGAACGACTTTGTGTTTGTGTATCAATTAAACGTAGTTTCTTACGGGGCAGTAAAACAGCTATAACCTGAGTTAAAATTTGTACTTATAATACTTTTATTTTTACTGCCTTACCCAGCCTAAATGTTTATGTTTTGAACTAGATAATAATGCTGTTCGTAAACCTTGTTCTCTTGCACCAAAAAAATGCGCATTCCATTTGATTACCCATAGCTGATCGTCATTTTAGGAGCAAAAAAAAACAAAAAAACAAAAAAAACAGGGTTTACGAAAAGCATTAATGTGTAGTATAGCAAACTAAAGATAGTATATAGATTCAGTTTTAATAAGTCAGTATTAATATTTTGAAAACTAGATCGTAATGCTTTATTAACATATTTATTGAATAATTGGAAACTTGTTATATAATAACAAAGCTGTAGAGTTCCATTCAATTGCAAAAAATAAATCCAACTTATGAGATATCGACTATAGAAGTGTGATAATAGCCGCGCTTCCGGTTTAATCACATGCAGCTTGGTAGAAAGTTCAAACTTAAAATTATATAGTAGTGAAATAATAACTTAATCTTTCTTTACAGGTCAATTAAACAATAATTAATATGAAATATCATTAAATATAATAAAATAAATAAAACCATGGCAATATTGTTTTGTTTTTTAAATTTAAAACTGTTCTATAAGCCGCCTGCAAGCTAGGCAGCCTCCATTACGGACGTGTTTAACAAGTTGCATAATCTACAACATTGGCAGGCGGCAGCAATATTTTTTATTTAATTATTAATACTTTTACTTATACAATAGTTTTACAAAATACTAGATGAGGTTTGCGATTTAATTTTGTCTTTATATATGACAATACAAAACTTACTGCAAAAAGTAGGTTCAGTGAGAAAATAAACAAACTGAGAGCTATATCCAACAATACGAACAGAGTACTAGCAGACCTTACTGAATTAAAGAAAATAATAGCCCATGTTGCGACGCTAACTAACTACAGTCCGCGCTACGTAAGGATGTGACCAATAAGAGAACGCCTAAAAGCTCTACATTTAGTTATCATTACCCCACCTCCTAGTGTCCTTGAAAGCTAGAGCGTCTATTGGCTGCCCAGGGGGAATCGATAAATCACCCACATCCTTACGTGATTTCTAGTGTAGTTAGGGTGGAAAATCAGGTACTGCGGGATTTGATAAAAAAAGTTATAAAGAAAGAAAGAGCTGAAATTTTGCACAGTGATACATTAGCATAAGATATCTTCAAAAATGTAAGGGGGGGGGGGGGTCACCATGCCTATAGATTTTAAAATATGAATTGTTTGAAATTTTTTCCCATAAGAGCCCATGTTAATTTGAATAATTATTTTCTTTCTTATCTGATGGCCACGAGGTCTGAAAATTTTATAATATAGGTAGCTGTTACTATTAAGTCTAAATGGCATCATTAGTTTTGGAAGTTTTCTTGTAAGATACAAACCATGTAAATACAACCCTTACACCGTTGTTAAGTTGTTATTTTGATTGTTGCATCAATTAAAAAAAATAAAAAGATAACTAAGGTTTAACATTGTTGCAGCTTAGAGTACAATATTCAATTTCTTTCGAGGCGATGAAGCACCTATCCCTTAAAGGCGTAGAACACCTTGAACAAAAAACTTGCCTAATATCCTAACATACCTAAATATCAACATTAATTTGGCCTGGAGTCATTGATTTATAATTTATTTTCCATTCACAAAATGTCAGATGCGGGTTAATGACGTCAAAGCTCACTTGTTTCCGCGCGCGTGGATCAGGCGAGCTGTGACGTCATAAACCCGCATCTGACATTTTGTGAATAAGAATTGTATTAGAAATGAATGACACAGGCCAAATTAATGCTGATATTTAGGTATGTTAGGATATTAGGCAAGCTTTTTGTTCAAGTTGTTCTACGCCTTTAAGTTAACATTTTTCTTGATAATGAAATTACTACTATTCCAGTTTTAATATACTGAACCTCAAAACTTTTTTTCTAAATTTTAATTACATTTGTAAGAAGTTGTAATTTTTATCAATTATTTGATTTATTTTACAAATCTTAAGATGAAAGTTTCATTGAAATAGCACTTCAACTCTCGGAGATAATATATATTTTTTATCTAATCTACTTTTGGAACACCTTGTACTGTATTATATTATATATAATTTTTTCCGCAGTTTTATAGGAAATTGGAAACGACAAAAATATATAATTTGTATCATAAAATAATGAGAGTGAATAAAATAGCGGAAGTGACAACTAGGGATGTGCGATAA
The DNA here is from genome assembly GCA_949318235.1 of Ecdyonurus torrentis. Classification (NCBI taxonomy): domain Eukaryota; kingdom Metazoa; phylum Arthropoda; class Insecta; order Ephemeroptera; family Heptageniidae; genus Ecdyonurus; species Ecdyonurus torrentis. Next base: position 51,862,944 of record OX439130.1, read on the forward strand.
AAATATCTATTAGTTCCCGTCGCCCAGTTGTTACATTTATACATAATAATACTTTTATTTTTATAATGTATGTGCACTTTGTGAGAGAACACCCATTTGTTAATTTATACAGGTAAATATATAATTGGCTCTTAAAATTAAAACATTTTATTACATTTTTAAATATAGCTTGATTTTTCATAAATGCATGGTTTTTATTGTTTTATAAACCACTGGAATGTTTTTTTTCTTCCTTTTTCACTACTTTTCAAAGTTACAACGAGAAGTGATCAAAATGTGATGTGATGGTAATTTAATCACAAGTCAAAGGGATATTAAGCAAAAAAAAAAAAAAAGGTTAAACATAGTAAAATTAATTATCAAAATGTGAAAAAATCCAATTGCAAGTAACAAAAAACTAAAAGTTATATTATATAAATTGCGATAAATTTTGTTTATGTAGAACTTTACTAACTTATCAGTTCCGTGAACGCTTATCTACCATCGTTTGCTACGATACAGCGATGGTGTAGTTATCATTTTTATATAAGTGTAAACCTTGTACTACCTGGATAGCTACTTCACCTGTAGTTATCCAGGTAGTTCACGGTTGAATCTTTCACTTCCAAAGGTACCAGACTATGGAACAAATTAAGTTGTGATTTATGTAGCAAAAATACTTATAAATCTTTTAAATCAGAGCTCTCAAAAATGTTCCTCTAACTATATGACTTTACCTGTTACACTATCCCTATTTATATACATAATTTGTGTTAAATGTTATTGTCAACGTGTAAAATGTTCTAAGGTATATCTAATATGTTCATATGGTGAAAAATGAAATTTTGTCATTTATTAAACTACATTATCTTGAAAACATAATTTAAAATAATATGTCTTAATATGCTTATTAATCCTAAAAATGGTATATTTTGTTTTTGTTTTTTACTGCTGTCCAATGTTGGTTCAGTGATAGGGCCTTTGTTCTGCCCTGACTGCACCATTTGCCTATTATGCAATAAAGACTTTATTTATTTATTTATTTATTTATTTATTTATTTATTTATTTATTTATTTATTTATTTATTTATTTATCATTTTATAAGAGTTAACTTTGTACTACCTGGTTAGCTACTTCACCTGTAGTTATCATTTTATAAGAGTTAACTTTGTACTACCTGGCTAGCTACTTCACCTGTAGTTATCATTTTTACAATAATTATATAGCTCCTATATCATACATTACATATATCTACCAAGCTGTAAGTTACTACACCTATAATATCCAGTTAAACCTCATAGCAAAGATTGTTTACTAACTACAATGATAAAAAAAAAAGTTATTAAAGCTGCAATTAACTACAGTTTTATTTGTGACTTTATATTATATTATTATTAAATTCAACTATTTTTAATTTGTTATTATAATAACTTATTATACATTTAACATTGTACAGAGCATATCTATCAAAAAGTTGAGCAGCTATATAGTACGTCACTTAATTCATTGATAAGATAATTGTGACGAACTGCCACACACACACAAACACAAGACAAGTGCCGGCCATGCGAGCACTGTACTGCCGCAACTCTCAATCATGTCCACGCCACAACTCTGTTACCTTCTAATTATGATCACAATCTTAACAATTTTTGGTGAGTTGTCTTTTTTTTTCCCTAGTATTTTTTGTAGGGACAAAAGCTAGTGACGTGTGTCAATTTTTGCCACGCAGTGTACGGAATCAAAGAAAATTTTGCGTCCAATATGACGTCATAAGATTGATGATTATAACTTTTGATTGCAGACATTTCGTCAACTTCATTATGATAACTATGTAACTGTATATGTTATACACAGACGACATCACATACTTTATGCTACGTTTAAGTCATCATAGGATAATTGCTATACTATAATTATAGAATTATTTACAAATAATACTTGCATAAATTAGAGCTGTATAAAATCATCAAAATAATTAAACCAGATTGTTGAATATATTTGTTTTTAACAATTTGGTTACATTGAATTGAACTTTAAACGATTTTTCCGATTTTTCTTTTCTTTTTCTCTTTTTTTTCTTTTCAAATAATTGCGTCAACTATATTTTTTCGATTTTTAAGTAACCGTTTATATATATATTATCCGAGTCGGTTCAGTTCCTGGGCCCCATTATATATATATTATGCTTTCTTTAATAATAAACGAAAAAATAAAATACTTAATTTATGCTGCATTAAATAATTGTTATATATTCTAGATCAAAAATGTTTCTATTTTGTAATATCATAAGTAATTATGTTGCCTATATCTTAAATATTATTATGCTATGAAGTATGATTGCTATATAGCATAAAGTATGTTATCATTAATAAATGTTACTGCATTGAGCTAGCATAATTATAATTATTACACTTTTATTTTGGCACGTGAAAATATTTAATATGTTTGCAAAAATCAATAACTCGTTACATGACATTAGGCTTTTTTTTTTTTAAAATAGAGATTTAATTTGTATTATATTAATTTTGTATTGCCATTCATAGTAACATTAATTAATAAAAAAAATGAAAAATCAAACCGAAATTAGAAATATTAGTTTGGGAGTACTGTACTTTATTTTTGACGAGAAAAACAAAAGCTGTTTATATTTTTTTTATTTAAAAAAAATTGAATGCATGTTGTTGTTGTTTATTTTTTTACTCTCCCTATGTATTATTCTAGAGTACTCTATCCCTATGTGTTAATTAATATAGATTCGAAACTAATTTCAATTTAAATCCGTTCAATTTTCCACAATTCTAGTACATGCATTCATTAAAAATGCCTACAACATTTGATACAAAAAAAGGTTTATTAAATGGTAGACTAAAAGTTTCAATAAAATGTTCATTCAGTATTATTTTAATTGATCATAACATAACAAATAATGACGGATAGTATAGTAACTCACTTTCACATGTTTTTGTTTATGTCATCGCTAGCCGATGTTGCTACCGATCGATTGATATTTCGATATTAATTTCTCTACACATATAATATGCGGTATACTTTGCTACGTATTTTTATATGTTTATCATGTTGTTTTTTTCAGCTTATTCTCTAATTACTCGAGATCTTGTAAGTAAAATTTATAAATAAACTATTTTTATTTTAAGTTGTAAAATTGAATATCTTTCAAAATTCACGATTTTTTAATTCTGATAAACTCAAATGCAATTTTTTTATGCATTTAACTTAAACTTTAAATTTCTGCAAAAATCGATCTCAAATACTTAGGGTGTTAATAAAAATATATTGTCACCACTAAGCTCCATTGCCCATATAACTCTCTAGTAATTTTCTAATTGTTCAACGGTAATAATTTTCTAATGGTATCAACTGCAATAAATGTCTAATGGTTTTAACTTCAATAAATGTCGAATTGCTCAACTGCAATAAATTTCTAATGGTCTCAACTGCTATAATTTTCTAATGGTCTCAACTACAATAAATTTCCAGAATGAAGATTCAGCTCCAGATGACGTGGAGTTCGAGGAATGGATGGACGAGTTTGAATAAATCTGCCAACGTCTTTGGCGAGACTTTCGGCTGACGAGTTCTCAGCAATTTCTTTAACCCCGGCCAACAATAAACATTAGTTTTTAGTGGGTGAGAAACAAACAAAGTGACAAAAGACAATAACTTTGATGTATTTTACCATATTAAAATTTTAGTATAAAATAACTTGTATAAAAAATTATTTGTTTTCATTTTTACGAAAGTTCCTCCTAATTTATATCAAACATAATGAACGTATGAATAATCAAATAAATCAAAATCTAAACAAAATAGCAAGAAACGAAAATTGAAAAATGAAGAATAAAATAATGATAAAACAACAATAATAATCTAAATAAATGAATAATAATAAAGATAACTAAAAGTTGATAAGAAAAGAGAGGACACAAAAACAGTGAAAAACAAAAAATGATAAAACATTTGTCTAAAAGGCGTGTATAACACATTAACATGATTGTATAAAATAAAGTACGTTATAAATATGTTAGTAAAAATGTCACTATTTTGGAACTATAAATAATTATACTGTTCAACATAACTGATATGCAATGTAGCAAAATTATTTTGCATGAATTATAGTTGTCATGGATAAATGTTATGGTAGAGCAAAGTTATTTCGTATTTAATTAGATATATTCCACAGCATAATTAATTAATGTTAATTAACTAGCATGACATATGAGAAGGACTACTCACTCACAGATCATCATAAGACACAGCGAGGGATACTCGAAGTGTGTACTTGATACAACGTGTGTCAATATCTGCAGTACAATTAAGTTAATTAAAATTAAGTTTTACTTCAAAGTGCAACAAAAGCTTCAAAACATTTCTCTTATTGTTAGTTGACTATATATACTATTACTATTTCACTCACTGATATAAATTTGTAATTCGAAGCCATGTACTTAAAGCAGAAAATAACATTGACTGCGGGATAGATTTTTTTTTATTTTTTTTTTATAAATAACAAAATGACAGATATTACTCTCTAATTATTATTATTTTTTACATAGGTTAAAATTCAAGTTTTTTTACAACTGAGAAAAATAATAAATTATACAAACATCAATTTACCTGTGAAAAATACCAAAAATGATGTTTGTCCTATGCAGGGCAATGCAAACTTGCCCGATTTGTCTATCTTTAAAATACTAATGGCTGTAAGCTGCAACCTCTAGTTAAATCTTAGTTATCTTTTTTTAATTGTTGCAACAATCAAAATAACAACTTAACTACGGTTTAACTAGTTAGTTAGCGTCGCAGCTTACGGGGGTAAAATTTATAACGAAAAAAAAAATAGCAAGCAATAAAAATAATTATATACGAAAAAATTTCGAAAGGGTGAAGGAGGAACATTTTTAATTTTCATTTTTTTTTTATCCATTTCATCTTTGTAGCTTTTGTCTACATTGCACTAAAAGTTACATTTAATACACAGAACTGTACTCAAAGCACGTGTTAAAATTGCTGAAAAATATTCGAGTTTATTTGAAATAAATATAGATACTTCATATAAATTAAACATTATGATAATTATTTTAATTATTTTGTAAGATGTTGTAACTCCAATCAATAGTTCAGAGGGGGAGGGGGGGGGAGGTCAATAGCCACCTTGACATATAATCGCAGTTGATAAGAAAATTGAGCGTCGTGCAACTTTGCATGATACTTTGAACTGAGAAATATGTGAATATCGCGCGTCACTTGATTGATGCAAAATTGTACATTAATGAGGTAGGGTTCACATTTAAAAACATAAACATGAGTAAGTATAATAGCACACCACGTACTGGAGTAAAACCCAGTAACGTATGTTTTAATACAAATGAATGATGAGAAAAACCTGTAGCTTGACGTGGGTTATTACCACCTTGCACTGCCAGAACTGACTGCATGGCCTCGTGCAGACATCAAGACACTTTTAGCTGTTAAACCTAAACATACCCAAAGCTTTATCTGTGATACACTGACATACACACGGGCATGAGCTTGCGGAGCAAACGGAGAACGTTTTATTATTATTATTATTTTCTGATCCAAAAGTCCATAAAAATAACTATAGTAAGGGGTGCATATGATATCTAGTATATTATGTTATTAAATTTGCTGAATTAAAATGGTTTTCAATTTTAAGTTCTAGAAATGATATAAATTGACGAGACGAATGTAGAGTAACGTGTATAAAGTGTTGTGTCATATCTACTGTAAGCTCTAAGTATATAAAATAATAATATTTATACTATATAAATATAGTATAATAATAATAATTGGGCAGCAAGGGACAAACTGAACCTCGAGAATAGGTATTTGTTTGTTATGTAGAAAGCTGCAGTTCTTGGCACAGCTAACATCGTGCGCAAAGTGCTTAGCTTGTGATCTCTCTTTTTCCCACCTGCAGTTTCCACCAGTTTGTTGGTACTGGATTATACTCACTTTCACCTTGAATCAAGTAGGATTCCGGTGTTGGTGTTAAAGAGAAGAAACAAAAGAATATAATAATAATAAAAACTATCGATGTCAAGTTTTTTAACATGGAATTTCCTACAATTTTGTATCCCGGGTAACAAATCCACCTCCGCTAAATGTTGTGTTTCGTATTGTCATATTTTCTGCAGAGATATGGAGTCACAGCGCAAATATAATCTGTACAATAGAAAAGTGAGTGCAAAGCACCCTGTATATCATACAGAACTTGGTTATAACATGACAGTAAACAAAAACAGTTTAAACTTTATCTTCATGGGGTCACACAACGTACGGTAGTTTAAACTTTTAATTACAAAAACAACGTCAACTAATCAGGCAGGCAGATAGGCAAGCACGCACTTCACAGTTTGGAACTACCATATTGCTGCTTTTTGTCATTTTTTTGATTGCGTCATATCGGACAGTTTTTTTTTTTTAAATTGTGGGAGACAAAAGACACGCGATCATGCGGAAATTAGTAATTATATAAGCATTAAGTGAAACATCACACCTGTGAGAAATTATATATTTATTATGCAAAATACATGGACACAAAATAAGAACACGTAATAATTATGCTATCTCGTAATTTTCAACCACATTACAACTTAAATTATGCCATACTTTTGATAAACTTATAAATATTATGTTTTACAGCATTGTTTTTAATATCGCTCTCTAGCTATTATAATATTTTGCAACATTAATATAATTCATTAAATTTGCTATAATATGAAGCATATAACGTCCGTAATTTCTACTGTGAGACGGAGAGTATATGTGTTTATATAATTATACAAGATAAATTTTGTACAAATATTATACCTATTTAAAAGTATATACGGGTTTTAATTCATAAAAAAGTCTCTCTGTCTCTGTCTCTGTCTCTGTCTCTGTCTCTGTCTCTGTCTCTGTCTCTGTCTCTGTCTCTGTCTCTGTCTCTGTCTCTGTCTCTGTCTCTCTCTCTCTCTCTCTCTCTCTCTCTCTCTCTCTCTCTCTCTCTCTCTCTCTCTCTCTCTCTCGTATTCTGACTTTCATAAACATAGATTACTTTTCAAAGTGCTTCAAAGTGATGCAATATATAAAAAAAGGTGATTTCTATAGTTCTAATTAGTAATTATAGTCATAAAAAAAAACTAACGCAATAACATAAATTTTTTACAAAAGTTTACAATGTATCGATCGAAGATTTTAAAACTCACCTTTTCTTCTTGTGAATTAGCAATCGTATAATGTTATTAATTAATTGAGTCGTTGAAAATTGGATCCTATATAATTTTTAATGATACTTGTTGTTTTTAACAATGGATGGTTTTTACAATACCCAGGAATGGCTGGAAATATCGTTCTACCAAACTGCATGAGGGTACGCATACAATTTTGTTGTCTAACAATGTTTGTTTACTACCTCCTGCCTTATCTCCAAGGTGCATTCTCACAATTACATATTTATTATCTTGTTTTAACCTTGCGCAATATTTACACATAATATTATCTATATACACTGTGACAAAACTAATGAGGAAGACTTTAACAAAATTAGGGGGTAATTTTATTTCATGTTCTAAGAGAGAACATTGTCCCGAATCAATTGATATACATGTGATTTTTTTTTTAATTTTTGAGTTCATTGAGTATTTTTAATTAATTTTTGAAAATAAAAAAATTACGTCATGGGTGGCAACTTATGCATGTAGGCATAGAAAAAATGTTGATACCCGTGACCGTTTTGCGACTCTATAAAATAAGTTTGAAAAAAAAAAAAATGCAGTATTTATCGATTCAGAACAATATCGCAGAGAATTTCAATAAAATTATCCACTAAATTGTTTTAGTCTTTCTCAGTGTCTGCCTTATTTGCATGTAAACTTTTTGTTACTCTCATGCACAACAAAATTCTATAGACAATTAACTTCATTTTCTGCGTACACCTTCCGTAACTTTGCGCAGAAAAAGAACATTATTTGGTGCACAAAAACGCACAAACTTTCTGCAACACTTTCTTTTCTTTCTTTTTTTTTTTAAATCTAAAGTTCTAAAAGCCATTAACATTTATTTATTTATTTTTGTTACAACCAGTGGCATAAATGCGTGATCACGTCAAACTTAAACATAGATCCTTATCAATAAAGTGTACATAAGGAAAGAATACAATACTAATGTAATTTAAGCTGCATAATACCTATATAGCATAAATAATGCTAAATATAGAACATAAAAATAATTAATATGCTTTTTCACTTTAAAGTATTTATTATGAAAAAATCATAATATTATGAATTGTACTGCACAAAATGTGCTAATAGAGGTAGCATAACAAATGTTATTACATATTTATTTTTATGCGTGAACATCACGGAAAACATAAATTTAAGAAATACGTATATGCATGTATAGCTCTTCAGTATATACAAACTAAAATAACTTGGTTGACAAAATTTAAACAGTAACTCGTTAGTATAATTAACGTGATTTCGTCAGCGGTAAGTATTTTAGTTAGCTCGACTTTAAAATTTTAAAAAACTGTATTATGTATGTCTAACAAAAATTTTATAAAAAAGGGTCTAAATAGGAAATTTTTTCCGTGATATTGTGAGATTATGTGTTATTATCGTTTTTAGAGAAAACTATATACTATATATTATACTATATATATATATATATATATATATATATATATATATATATATATATATATATATATATATATATATATATATATATATATATATATATATATATATATATATACTATATATACTAAAAACTGGATGAGACCGAAAATATTTAAATACAGAGTATATTTTATAATAATAATAATAGATCTTTATAAGGCACGTAGATGGTTTTTCCAACCCTTACATGAACCTTGGCTAAAACATATACCAATATAATAATACATAAAACACATTATTTAATATACAAAACAATCAACCAATTTTCAACTATTAGGTGGACGCTAGCTCACTCACAATTTTATTTAAAAAATTTTAACTACAGTGTAAATTTAACGAAACCTTAATTTCAACACAACATTATTTTAATATCATTTCAATATACGATTATATAAAGAATTTTAGTCACAATTTTACGTATTTTAAGGTAACAGAAAGATTTAATAATTGTTTATTACCGATAGGGACTACGCCTCTATTATTATACAGTAGGTACCATAGACATATATACATGTATACATAGACACATATACATGTATACATGTTGTCTATGGTAGGTACAATAGTAATATATATAAGACCTTCAATGGTATATCTAAGATATTGCAAAATATTCTCCAAGTGCTGTTAATGAGCATATTTATATGCATGATTTATACGTAGTACATCCAGCAGTATATAATTAGTACGTTAATTAAGACATTATCGTGGCATGGCAGGCATGTTAACTGACCACGTATGTCGTAACACGTCAAGACAATGACGGATTGTTGACATTTGTGCTCGTTTATTTGACGTCCACTTTATGATAAGCCAAGCATACAGAGACACAACTATATACTAGCTTGATGTCTCTACGCCACAACAATCAAGTGACGACCATTGTTGTTACTGAATCATCACCATGGTAACATCTCGGGGTGGTCTCATCTTTATTCTACTCACCTGCAGTAAGTTCTTGCTTTATGTTTGTAACTCATTTTCGTTTATTTTTTCAGTATTATTAAATATCTTTTATTTAAAGAAAATGTTATTTTATATACAATATTATACCCTAAAAATAAACTGATTTTTGTTTTTTATGAAATTCACACTTTGAATTATTATATTGCGTACGTCGTACGTATACGTGAGCGCATTAATCTTATATGATGAGTAGTTTTTCTAAATGATCAGTCTCATTGGGAGTGTTTTAGTATATGAAATTAGCTTTACTATATAAATGTATAGTAATAATAATAAATGTGAAACTTATAACTTTTTATACTCTGCAGTTTATTATTTTTATATTTAAATTCAATTTTAGACTCTATTAATTTTCAATCCACTGATATAAATAAGTATACAAATAATAATTTTCTGCTGCCTGTTCGCCGAAAAATATAATGTTACAATATAAAAAAGTGTACATAAATAAGTTTGGTACTTTGCAATAAAAATAAATAATTATTTAATAGCGAAATTGAGCTTAATTAGATTTCATGGTACATAATATACTACATACTTTATAATAATAGCTGTATTCAACATTTTCAACTTTGAAAATAATTGTGTTATCACTGTTTTTCTTCCACCAGCCTTATTGCAAGGAGTCGTCATGACAAATAGCGGCGAACAACGTCCTGAGGTATGCATTCATTAATTAATCACAAATTAATTAATCACAAATTAATTAATTTACGTACATTAATTAACATTTATTTTATTGTCTCAAACACTGTACAGTATTTTTTACTTTATTAATAGTTTTAGAGGAAACAGATACAGAATATGGAGATATATTAAAATACGAAATTTATGCCATCGTAGCTTATAGCATAAATATCTGCTCATTATAGAACTGCATAAACAATTATGCTATAACATAATTGTTATGCTGTTGTTATTGTGATGTGATTTTGACTAAATTATACTATACATAATTTTTTTTTTTTACTCTGCGATTAAATTTAGCCCGTCAAAAATTTCACATAGCGATAGCTATAATTTCTTCCCTATATATAGAGAAAAAACATAAAATGCATAATTATCCTGGTCCAATTTTAGAAAACATTATTGCCCCAGCAACATTGTTATATTGAATAGTAATTTTGCAGCACGGCACAATAATAATTATGTTGGTATATACAGCAATGCAGCTTCTACAGTGTAAAATTTTTATGTTTTACTTGACATGATCGAGTGAATCATATTTATGTAAATTACGTAATATTATTTTGTCTCGTATTTATTATTCATATATAGTGCTGCGTTAATGAAGTTTGTTTTTTATTTGTATAGGTTATTGAGGCTGGTGACGACCAACAAGCTCGAAGACACTTTGACGACGGTGAGTACTTTATCTTCTTCTACTGTTAAGTTTTGTGTGATATAATGCATCAGGAGAGAGGTGCATGGCATATGCACTAATCAAGGTCGCAGCTACATCAATAAAATATCAATATAACAATAACAATATATATATATATACATATATATATATATATATATATATATATATATATATATATATATATATATATATATATATATATATATATATATATATATATTAGATTTATTAGATCAGGTATCACATCATGAGAAAAAAAAAAGTTATAACTTTTATTATTATTATATTATTATTTTTTAATCTTTCGGGTGAAATAATGGTACTTAATTATCGGTGCGGAGCGATCTATATTAATAAGATAATATATCTATATTAATATCATATAAAAAATCAAAATGGGAATAATTTGAATAAGTTATGATGCATATTTCTATACACTTAAAAAAAGGAAAATAATATATATATGGTCGCATTAGTAATTAGGTTATTCAACGACCGATATTTAAGATAGCCAGTAAATTATGGCTGAAGAATACCGAAGCTTTACTATAGTGAAATATGATATTGATATACACGCAATAATATAGCATTAAATGACGATCGACACACTTTAACAAAATCAAAATAATTAAGTCACAAAATTAGAAAAAAGTGCATTATTATTATTTTTAATTATGAGTAACGCGATAAGCTAGAGTGAAACTTTAGCCGTTTTAGCACCATGCATGGCACATACTGTACATTATAATTTATAAATATACTTTATACTGATCTTATTGTGCTTTTCAATGACTCAATTAAAGTAATAAAGGTTATCGGCAATGAAACATGCATTCCTTAAACATAATAATAATAATAAAAAACATTAAAGTGTTTCTATGTGTATTTCCGACCTCGGTGCACAAGTTTTCTCGAAAAAAAAAAAAAAAAAAAAAAAAAAAAAAAGAATGTATATAATAAATAAAATAATAATAATAAAAAGCTAAAATCATGGTCCTACAATGTTGAAAAATATCAAAATAGGGGATCTTAATATTTTTCCACTTGCCTCACCGCTAGCCTCCCAGACTATATTTATGAATATCGAAAACATATTGAGTTACTATATATATCCAACTAATAAGCTCCCTTGACTATGTACTCAATGTGTACTGACTGATGCAGGCTTCGTGCTGCTGCGCTGCACTCGTCCTGACGGCACCCAGTACATGACGTGCCATAACGAGGCAGAGTACCCCAGGCACTGCGTCTTTGAGAAGAAGGGATGTTAGCGACTCATCTGGCTTACTACAATATGGAAACTATCAACAACGATTAATAGCCTGCCTTTATTTATGAGAGAAAATATGTCAATTTTAATCCCGATATTTTGTAGATTAACTTTTGTTTAAAATTTAATGGTGCATTTTTTTAATGACAAAAAAAAAAAAAAAAAAAAAAAAATAGTTATTTTGTGAGAAAGTTAGAAAACAAGTTCAATTTTGTAAACTGAAAATTAAAGACAAACACGCATTATGTGTATCTAAAATCCAACTGATGTTTTTTCTTCTTTTCTTTCTATTTTTGTAGCTTAAAAACATGAAAATAGTGTCTACAGCAGTATAGCTCATCAAATATTTTCGTGCAATAGTTTTCTAAAAAAAGGTTTAATTGTCAATCATTCATAGTTTCTCTCCCAGTCTGTAAGGACTGAAGAAGGCGCACACATACTTGGTTTTCTCTTGCAGTTTAGTGCCGAGAGCTAATCAATATTTTATTATTATTATTTATCTCTGTGCTAGCAACATTTTCACCAAGCTATTAGACTCTCTTTACTATGATAAAACCAGCGCTATATAGTTTCCTTTTTCTTTTATATTATCAACCTACTGTATTGGTTTATTTTCTTTCATTTAGAAATGCCAATAGAAGACGTTGCAAAAGTAGGTTTAGTGAGAAAATAAACAAACTGACAGCTCAACAATACTAACAAAGTGCTAGCAGATGACTTTGTGTTCCTGTCTACATTTAACATGCTTTCTTATGGGGCAATGAAGCAGTTATAACTCAAGTTAAAATTATTTTTCTGAGCTGAAATTTTTACTGTAGCTTACTGAGCCTATACAAGCTATTGTTTTCCTGGATTTCAAGTAATTTGGTTAACAATTATTTTTTTTACCCAATTTTGACTTCAAATCCAGGAAAACAAAAGCTTTGAGGCTCAGTAAGCTACAGTAAAAATGCCAGCTCTCAAAAATAATTCTAACTCAAGTTATAGCTGCGGCATTCCACCATAAGAAAGCATGGTAAATTGAGACAGGAACACCAAATCGTCTGCTAGCACTTTGTTAGTATTGTTGGGCTGTCAGTTTGTTTATTTTCTCACTAAACCTACTTTTGCAACGTCTTCTATTATTATAAGTTTTAATGAAGTAAGGCCAGTAGCAGAGTGTTGAGATTTCATCAAGAAAGTAGAAAGTTTGAAAATTAAACAACATTTCTTATAATATTTTAAACAAACTGGCATTTAATTTGGTATTCATTACACAGAGTTCAAAAGTATACTTTTATTGATTTATATATTATATTATCATTATTTTTATTTTATTGAAAATTGTTAACATTAACAACAATTCATTCATCCCACATTTCTCAACATACAAAAAATATTTTTAATCTTAACACAACATTCATCCATAGTTAAAAAAACAATTTATATAAATAGGTATGGCAATGTACTAGTTAAATTGCGGCATGTTTGCCACAGGCAGGTGAGTTGGCTGTTATAATTTGTTCCACTCATTTCAGCCTTATGTTTTAATCAAAGAAAATGAAGGAAAAGCAAACAAGCGCCTTACCTTGATCAAGTCTGTTGCTAAGCTAAGATCTGGATGACATGGTTAACTAAAATATTGTCCGTTAACTGTGCCATCAAGATCTTCACCTAACTATGGACTTGTTCATTGTGAGGCGCTTCTTTGTTTTCCTATCCTATCCTTAAAGGCATGGAACACCTTGAACAGAAAACATGTCTAGTACCCTAACATACCTAAATATCAACGTTGATTTGGCCGGAATCGTTAATTTCTAATTTATTTTCCATTACTGAAACAAAATGAGCTGCGGATTTGTAACGTCACTACTGAGCTGTGTCGTCACAAACCCGCAGCTGTCATTTTGTAAATGAAAAATAAATTAGAAATCAATGACACCGGCCAAATTAACGTTGATATTTAGGTATGTTAGGATATTAGGCAAGTTTTTTTCTTCAAGGTGTTCTACGCCATTAATAATATATATTCAAACTAAAATAGTGATTACTTTCCAAGCAGTTAATAATGATGATATTAAAGTTTTGTAATATTTATAAATCGCGATATATAAATGATGCATAACGTTACTTTAACATGATCTAATCAGTCTATTTACTATTTTCTTTTGTTGTACATTATTTTGCAACATGAAATACATAATTATCAAATTTATGATATTTATACACAAAAATTGTTGCTTGAGCATCTTTAATGCCAATATTTCAAAACTTAAAAATGAGTGGAAGGTATTTAAAAAATATATAAATAAAAAACTACACCAGCCAATAACTACAATGTACAATTACCATATACGTATACAAAATTAAAAGCGGCAATCAAAAACAATAATTTATCATGTGAAAAAGGGAGATATAAATAGGAATATGAAATAAAAGTTTAACAAATCACGGCACATTTTTGTTATTTCTGACAACATATTTGAAAAAATGGTAATATTTGGCGCCACTCCAGCTGTTTTTATTTATTGACTGCTTATGTTTACTCAAAATGTGGAAAAGGAAGTGCAGGAAGAGGAAACCACGTGACGGTAAAAGTGGGAGGTAGCTCAGACCTAGCTTGCTGCCGCCACCAAGGTTTCTCCCACTTGTACCGTCACATGGTTCCCTCTTCCGGCCACTTCCTTTTCCGCATTTTGAGTAAACATAAGCAGTCACTATTTTCTGACCTTAACAAGTAGATTTTTATTGATTTAAAAAAAGAAAAAAAGTTCCCCCAATTCTCTTCAAGTCCGATGCTCAATTGATGACATTCAACCAAAGGTAACAAAAGACAAAACAGCAAAAAGTTGACAATTCCCCCAACCCCACAAGTTATCTTAATTGGTGACATTTTATACTAATTAAAACTATGAACTTGAAGTGGTCAAAAAAATTGTGAAAACTGCTGGACTGAAAATGTTGCCCTCTTCTCAAACATGGCATCAGAATAAACTTCAAATTGTTCCTTTCTAAATCCAGGAACTTAAATTACTTATGTAATAAATTTGAGTAATTTTTGTGGTGTTATTATTTGTTCTATTTTCAATTGACCACTTAGTGTGAGTGTGAGTTAGATTGCCGCTAACAGGAGACATACACACGTAACAACAAAAGACCACAGACTTCTGCAATGTTGCCCTGACATGCCTTACGACTCTTGGCTCATGATTTTCAGACGCAAGGTCCAAATTCTTTCTCTAGCAATTTATCTTTATATTTTTGAACTAGATACAAGCTATTTTTTTGTTATCAAACTGAAAGTCAGAAAGTATAGGGTCTATGCATTCATGTTAAAGTCGACGCCATGTTGGATAACTCAATAACATGGGTGACATAGGGAAAAAAATCATTTTGCCAGTTTAAAAACACTATGCAATATTTTTGAGAGCATTGATGTTGTAAATATGTTGAATATGTTGAATTAGTATCTCAAGTATGTGAGAAAAATAGCGATAACAAAAAATTAAACGATTTCCCAAAGAAAATTGGCTTAAATGAAGTTTGTCCTATGCTGAGCAATGTTATGCACTACTCCAGTATGGCCTCAAAGCGCAATAAATATGACGTCATCCGCATACACCCTATGGAATCTTATGTATTGAGGGAGGCTCAAAACAGAAATGGAAGTGCAGAAAAAGTAAATCATGATATCGATCGTGTTGCAAACAAAATGTCTATCTCGTTTTTTGTTACGGGAAGCAAAATGTCTTATCTCGTTTTTTGTCACCCTAAACCAAATGTCTATCTCGTTCCCGAACATTATGGCACTGGAGATAGACATTTTGCTTCACGTGACAAAATACGAGATAGACATTTTGTTCGCGACAAGATCAATATATTTAAAGTTTTCTACTACTTCAAACATTGCTTGATTTACATTTCATGCATTTTTTGTTTTTGTTAAACATAAGATTCTACTATAATACATGAGGTAATCACTGAGAATGCTTGTACTATTGTGAAGCACAATTTTATAATTAAATGGTTATTGCCAGGGTAAATACTTGGCTACATATTTGTACAGGGAGTCAGAAGACATTATGTAAGGGACATTGGAAGTCCATATCTATGAGCAAGCCTAAGACACAAGTGAGAGAGAATACTGAGCTGATCTATGTATCACGTCACAACCAAAGTAACTGCTCCAACTTTACGTACACATAGCATAAATATTACACGAGACCAGATGTTGCTTATAATAGCAATGTCCGAGCTGAGTTTGATGTCGTACTGTGCAGACCTGCTGCATTGACTTTCATTATATTGTCAACATTGTTGCAAATATGATGACATGAGGTGACAAGAAGTCAATGCAGCAGGTCTGCAGGTGTTGTGAGCTTACTGTGTGACAGCCTGGCATCAAACTGAACTACCTGTTGAACACACTTGCTTTTCCAAGTAGTATCTGCTTTCATGTAACATTGAGCCTATGGACAAGTGGACATCTAAAGAAAATCACAAACTGTTTTTGGGAGGAGGGGGGGGGTGGCAGGAGGAGGCTAAGTAATGGTTTCTGCACTGGCACATGTGTATTCAAGAACACAGGGAAATAGAGAGAGAGAGAGAGAGAGAGAGAAATTGGAAACAAAACATCCTCTCTTTCATTATTTGTATGTGGACTGGGGGGGGGGGGGGTCAGTTTGAGGAGAAAGTGTTACTTGTGTCTTAATGTTTAGCTTAGAGAGTTAAAGCACATAGTGTGAACATGAGAGAAATACAATAACAAACATTACGATGTAAAAATATATTTGTAGCCAGTCCCACTGTACTTGCTATGTTGTGTATATTATGGCAGGCTCTACACAGCCTTGCTTGGAACACAGACAGGTGGCTTACATACAAATTGTCAGTCAAATCATGCTTACCTCAGCATAACTATAGAGCTCAATTGTTTACAAAGTAAAAACAATTGCAGTTTCAATTTACTATCAAAGAAATAAATAGGAAAACCAACAAGCACCTTACCTAGCTAGGTGAAGATTTTAAAGCCCTTGTCAACTTACTTTTTTATCATTTAGAATACTGGATTGATAATAACCATACCTTATTATCCATGAATTAGACACCAACACCTTGATTTTGCAATTATTTTCATTTTAACGGTTATATCACGTATCTGACGTCACAATGTACCGATGGGGCCGTGATGGCGTGCAAAGAACTTAAAGGAGGGGCTTAAATTTATCAGGTGATTGGCGGTGGTACATTGTGACAGCAGATACGTGATATAACCGTCAAAAATGAAAATAAATGAAAATAAATACAAAATCAACGTGTTGGTGTCTAATTCATGGATAACAAGGTATGGTAATTATCAATCTAGTGTTCTAAATAATAAACAATTAAGTTGACAAGGGCAAAGCTAACACAAATATTTCAACATTTTAAGAGCGACAGCCCTCTTCTAGAGTGTAATTACACAAAACATGTTAATCAATGAAACTATTTGTATTAACTACACTTCACCTACCAACACATGTGCTTCATTGAGGTAAGGTGCTTGTAGGTTTTCCTATTCTTTACTTTGATAACTAGCTCTCATTGTTATACATTGCCCAGGTAAAGTAGGTACAGACATAACATCTTTGACGGACATATCCCATACATAAATAGGTATAAAATGTGGCGCCAAATTAGCGCATACATACAAACATTTTTTTATCATTTTTTTTTTATATATAAAATCATAACAAAGTTTTTAACATTGATCAAATATGATTTCAATCAAGAGACATAAATTAATTAATACACGACAAAAGTTGCTAAAATATCACAAATAAAGACAAATAAAAAAGTAATCAGACCATTTGATATAAACATTTACATTATATAAAAGATATTTATAAAAAAAAAAATATGCCAATAATTTCTTTTGAAAACATATTTGAATTTATGGCACAGGTATTTTGATATGTTACAAAAAAAAAAAAAAAAAAAAAAAAAAAAAAAAACAGGTCCCAGTAAATACAATGTAAACTTGTGTTAGTTGGTTAGTTAGGTACCCTGCACTATATAATTGTACTTTTATCTACACACTTTGGTTAGCTGCGGCCACTTGATGAGACCAGACCATGGTAACTACACACATCACAATAGACGAGGAGCAACTCTAATTTATATCCTCACTGCAAATCTCATTTCTACCTCATATTTTAACACACCCATGATTTTTTTTTTAATATTTGGAATTAATTTTTAATAATTTGTGGAAATTGGAAAAAAAAAAAAGAAAAAAAAATGCATGCCAAAATGCAAAGCCATTTAAAAAAATATTAACAATAACATTTAAAAAATGATTTTTTTAAAGCTGTTAAATTTTTATGATATATATACAAAAAAAAATAATAAAAAAATAAATAATAATAATAAAAAAAATAATAAAGGACTTAAAATGTTACTCAGAAATTTCATATGCAGTCAGAATTATGAATACATAATTCCATACTTTTGACTTATCCTGTCTATTGTGAAAATATATTTTACCACGAGTCACGTAGCAACAAGCTTGCATTGTTGTGCTCCAGGCACGTACAGAAACGTTCACAAGCAAGCTTGCAGACAATGCTAGGAGATAGCCCATGACGTAGTGACGTCACATCACGGAATATCATCCTCAAATGAGGGTAACACACGTGTTTTGTTGAGTAGGACCACCTCCATGTTGTCATTGGCCACCTCCCCCGCTACCAGGCCTCGGATCTCAACGTTGTTGGTGTTGGCCTGTAACAGTTCATGACGTCAAAGTTAGTGTTGTGCCAAGCGGTACAAGCACTTTCTGTCATACCAATGTATACGATGATACTAATTTCCTTACATAATTTATTGTCTTAAAAGATGTTTAAGTATGGCTAGTATTCCTCAGTTAAATATTTCTCACCTAAGTGCAGTACAAAAAACATGGTGTGTCCCAATCTCCCCCTAGTACCCTAACTAGGAAATAAATATGCCCTAAAATCCTACTGCCGCTAGAGGCGTGCACAGAGTTTTTAGGGCAAGTAGTGCGCATCAGAAACTCACTAAGGTTTTTGCAATGGCTCTAGCAAGCCCAGCCATCTTGATTTCCCCTCTCGTGTTTCTCATTAGGTGAATTTCCTAGCGGGAATTTGGGATGCAATAATGCTGAGTAGTGGAATGCAAATTGGGGGACTCTGAGCTACTCCCACATTACTTGTGATTGGAAAGTACCATTGAACAAAGAATATAATTTCTTATAATTGTTATAAAAAAAAAAAAAAAAAAAAAGTTGTGTTAATCTCTGGTGGGTCATCCAAATATCTTAGTTAAAAAGGCTGAGAGAGACAGAGAAACACAGTTGACTTACCAACTGCAAGGTCGCCAGCAGGTAACGAGCAGTCTGTCCAGCAGGCAGCCCCTCAGCAATCTCCTTGAAGTGCAAGGTATCCTGGTCTTCAGGAAACCTCTGCAATACTTCCTGGCAGTAAGCATTGAACGTGAACTGTGGCTTGGCAGCATTGAGCTTCTGTTCTTTGTGAATCATCTTGTACCACGACTCCAGTCTACCTGCCAGATCTGTGTCCTCGGGTAGCTCAGTCTGAAACATACGAGCGAGCAAGTGTCAGTATAAAGCATTATACATTGAAAATAATAATGTACACTTTTTATGTATTACAAAATATTTGAAAATTTGACTATGCGATGATTGATAATAACAAAAATTAGATAGAAAATCATAGAGATGGATTAGGAAAAATTGGGCAATGAAAGATAGTAATGAGCTTACATTGACAGGGAGCAAATTTTCTAACCCAGGGCAACAAATATTAATGCATTCTAAAAAATGTGCGCTACTCTAGATGTTGTTTATGCCAGGACTTTTCTTCACTATACTGTACACACTAAAAATGTTCAAACTTACGAGAATGTAATTGTTGTCTTTGTCTGCCTCGGGAGCCACGGTAAGTCGAGGACCAGGCAAGCTGGCTATGTTGTCTTCACCATCTGAGTCAGGCGCCCCCCACTCAGAGATATCCACGTCAGGGGCAGCACTCTCGTTCATGACCTCTGTCGGGGCAGCAGTGGTCACCTCCTCTCTGGGAACGTACACGATGTTACCATCTGGGTCGAAGCCTGCTACGTCCTCTGCATAACAACAATAAACCATGTTTAAAATGTAGCTATAAACAATATTGTTAAGCAGAAGTTACTTTATTATAATGTACAGTGTACAATAAAGAGCTACACTGTTTATAAACACACAAATGTCATAATATATTTTGGCTCTCAAATTTGATCCAGGACACAGCTGGACAAAATTGCAACAACGCATATGCATTCTATAAATAGGCCATTTTACATATCAGTTACAAATATTTTATTTGTCTATCCCTCTATTTGTATGTTTATGTTGTACACCAAGTGTGTACAAAAAATATCACTCTATCCCTCTGTAATGCTAAAATTTGTTAACCAAAAAGTAATATTGATTTTATTTTAGAATAAGAACTTGCAAGGAAAAAACAACTTCTGATTTTTGAGTAGGGTATGCACAATATGCAAGAAATGACCACTGGCCTGGCGTACTGGACAAGAGCACGCATGACACCTATCTGGCATCAAGTAAAATATTACTTGAAAAAAAAAAAAAAAAAAAAAAAAAAAGTCTAATATCCTAAATATTGATTTGTCTAGAGTCATTGCTTTCTAATTTATTTTCCATACACAAAATAGCAGATGCAGTTTTGTGACGTCAAAGCTCACTGGTCCACCAAATTAACATTGATATTTAGTTATGTTAGGACATTAGAAAAGTTTTTTTTTTTTTGTTCAAGGTGTTCTAGACCTTTTATATCTGATATATAAAATAACTTGTGAGCTGCCTAGGCAATATTGTCCCCCTTGGCCCTACATCAAATTTGAATACTAAAAATAAGATATTGTGACAATTGTGGTTAGGTCACATGCATGTCTAGCTATGTGGTTTGTACCTGCATCACTGTCGTGCTCAGCAAACAGATCCATGGCGTCAACTGACAAACAAACACATCAAATATCAGCAACTTATGTAAACACAGTATAATATGACAGCAACAGTACAGTTGGAAACATATAAAACATTACAATTTAAACTTGCAGCACTTGTGAGCTTGTTAGTGTAAAAAATGCCAACTTCAAATATTTGTTGGTTTACGTAGCTGTCATGTTACAATGTGGAGTGGAGCACAAAAATAATACACTTTTTAAGGAATAAATTAAATGTGCTGCCAGAATTTAAACATTGATTTACCTTTTTTTTTTTTTTTTTTTTTTTTTTTTTTTTTTGTAAAATAATTAATTACAAGCAAATTAAATAAATAAATTAATTGATTAATAGAAGACAGACAAAAGTAAGTTTAGTGATAAAGTAAGCAAACTGAGTTGGCATGCAACAATACTAACAAAGTGCTAGCAGAAGACTATCTTCATTGTATATTGTCTTATGGGGGTGATCAAGCAGCTTGCTGGCCTCGCGTCTAAATGAAGAAAAAGCAATTTTCATGAACCGCGCAACCTTTCCCCACCGTCACGAGTGGCCAATGTCATGTGCTGTGAGCATAGCTTATTTGCCACTCACAGCGGCCGTGAAAGGTGCATATTCACCATTCGCGCGGTTCATGAAAATTGCTTTTTCCTCATTTAGATGCACAGCCAGCAAGCTATAACTTGAGTTGGATACCCCCCCCCCCCCCCCACCTACTGTAGCTTACTGAGCTTTGAAGCTTTTATTTCTCCTGAATTTGTACTCGAAATATGTATAACCTATGTGAAATAAATAAATAAAAAAAAAATAAAATAAAATAAAATAAAATAAATTTCAAGCAATTGACTTCAAATTCAGGAAAATTAAAATCATTGAGGTCCAGTATACATGTAAAAAAAATTGACAATCGGGGAAAACAAAAAAATTGAGTAATAGCTGTTTCCTTCTCCCATATAAAAGCATGGTAATTGAAGACAGTAGCTATGTAGTACTTTGTTATACCCTGTCTTATATCTAAATAGATAAGTACGCCATCTCCTACTTTCAAACAGCATTATCACGTTTCTAATCATACCTGTGTATTATGAGATTTCATGTATAATACAGGTAGGCTGACATAAGCAACAGTGCGCTAGCATTGTTACACACCTGCTCATCTCGTAAATCAGGTGCAGTAAAGGTAAATTACAAAAACTGCTTGAACTAGGGGAGTGGGCTAATAGAGTACAGTATTGTTGGCTGTCAGTTTGCATATTTTCTCACTAAAGAGCTGTATTAAATCACAAAGCAGAGAATGCTTACCTTCAGCCTGGGTGGAAGCCATGGAAGGCACACCTACGACAAACAAACAAACAAACTTAAGTCACAGGGACAGGCGATACAGGCGTCGTGGCTCATGGCCAATATTGCAGACGAGCTCCCCATCAATAATAATAATAAAAAATAATAATAATAAAAGTTGAAGTCACATAGAGGTTAATGGACTTTGAATTGCACCCCTTCTGTGGTCCACAATTTTGCCAGATGACACCTTTTATTTTACGTGACATGTGATATCCTCTTGGTCTACATGGTTAAGTAGAGAAGCACATTCCCACATGTTTAGACTTCCTGAGTAACAACACATCTGACAGGGTTGCCTATGTTCACTATGTCATGACTACAAACAATTAAAAACACTGAAACTATGGCTATCAGACTTTGTATTACATAGCACTACTCAGCGCTATATAATGCACGGTCTAATCTGTTCTGGAAGCCTAAATTTGTGGGAATGCGCTACTCTCCTTAAAGCCCCTCTGTAGACTTAGGAATATGCCTATTTAAATCATTGAACACAAAATAGGACCTTGGAAATTGGTGTTAATTTTCACCAGGATCGTAAACACACAATAGAACACAAAAAGTCAGTAAAGTATGAAATTCGTGGCCTCTCTGACTTCAGAGTGGCGGCATTGCATAAGAAATTGTTGTGCAGGTTGCATAACTTGATCTTTCTTATTTGTCTTGTTGATGTTGCAATTGAACTTTGGGTCCAAGTAGATATATTTTTACAAATCCCATTTTGTGTTTACTAAATTAAAAAGGCATGTTTCTAGACCTGGAGAGGGACTTTAAAACACACTAGTGACTAGCCTCAAGAAACTTAGCCTCAATATTAACTTACCTCTTTTTCTCCTGGGCTTGACAGAGTCTGGCAGCATTTTATCAGAATCCTTCAAATCCTCCCCGACTATATTACCCTCGTCACCTGAGCAAACAACGGCACACAATCAGCAGATAATTTATACAATTTACTATGTTGGTAAAGTAGGACTGCAGATTGGACTTTTTACCTGTTCACATTGAGCTTTTTCTAATTGGAATGAGGAAGTCTACAGGAAGTTAACCCCTATGTTTGAATACGTCACTTGAAAGAGGAAAAGTACTAGATAAACTTAGCATAGGCAATTACCTGAAAAATTGACGTTTTATTTAATAAAAGAAGAAATAAACAAAACTTTAATTCTCAGCCCTTTGCCAACTGTGATGTCATTTGTTTACGTCTGAATTTCGATTGTCGTCTGGATTTTAGACGATCCAAATGTTGAAAGGCGGCTGGTGGTCGTTATTATTATTTTTTTTTAATTTGTAGCAGTCGCATGACATCCAGAAGACAATCAAAATTCGGATGTAAACAAATGACGTCACAGTCGACAAAGGGTTGAGAATTGAAAATGTTTATTTCTTCTTTTATTAAATAAAACATCAATTTTCCAGGTAATTGCCTATGCCAAGTTTATCTAGTACTTTTTCCCTTTCAAATGACGTATTCAAACATAGGGGTTAACTTCGTGTAGACTTGTGAGCTCCATAAGAATGCATGTAATTTTGATAAAATCACAATTACAAAAATCTCCATGTGAACACAGCATATAAAATGTTATTTAAAAATAAAAGAGTTGGCAGACAAACTTTTTTACTTTCCTGTCCATGCATTTTTGAAAACATCATACAATTATGAGCCAACACAGCAATTTTTACAAACTGAAAATTTTGACCCCTACAAATATTTTAAATTGATTTGTTTTTAAGCTCAAAGTATTGTCAGTAAAGATGGCTAAAAGTTGTTTCAATTAAAAAAGTTTAAATCCATGATAGTTAGCAATGTTGCGAGCTGGGACGCCCATCAATAATAATAGGCCTAATATGTAATAAGCGTATTAGGAAAAACCATCGCGGTTAGTATTAATAAGTTTAAAAAAATATTTAGAAAATAGTTGGTAGAGATTAGAGCACGTTGAATTGAAAATTAATAAAACGCGAAAATTCTCTAATTTAAATAGTAAATTGGGACTAGGGATCAAATATTCTAGCTTTAGCTAGTTAAAAAGTAGACGTTAAAGGGATGGAGGTATAGTGTCAAAATAAAATACAATGTGCCTAGCATCTCACAATTACAATTAGCTCTCTGCCGAGCCTTACTGATGAGTCCTAGGTAAAGGACGAAACCGGTCTAAGGCAAAGAGTAAGTCTGATGCTGTTTTATAATGTTGTGTCTTTGACGTAGTGTGAGAACGTGAGATGCTAGGCACATTGTATTTTATTTTGACACTATACCTCCATCCCTTTAACGTCTACTTTTTAACTAGCTAAAGCTAGAATATTTGATCCCTAGTCCCAATTTACTATTTAAATTAGAGAATTTTCGCGTTTTATTAATTTTCAATTCAACGTGCTCTAATCTCTACCAACTATTTTCTAAATATTTTTTTAAACTTATTAATATGTAATAATAATAATAAAATGTAGGTACCTATATATTTTTAATTTTTTTTAATTGCGTTCTCAGAAACTTAATTTCAGCTTTATAGCTCTAGCAAATGTAAATTAATGCTTTTTGCATAGTTTTTCTCCCCAAAGACGTGGTTCACAATTTTTTTGAAGTATATATTGATATATTTAATTAATTCAGTCTTACCAAAGCACGAGTTCTTCACTTTTTTCATCAGTCTTGAGATAAAGTCATCATGGATATCTTGTGTCTGCAAAGTTCAAACAGAGGTCAAACAATCTCACAGGACTTGACAA
The DNA here is from genome assembly GCA_949318235.1 of Ecdyonurus torrentis. NCBI lineage: Eukaryota > Metazoa > Arthropoda > Insecta > Ephemeroptera > Heptageniidae > Ecdyonurus > Ecdyonurus torrentis. Next base: position 51,888,300 of record OX439130.1, read on the forward strand.
ACTTTGGTCACAAAATAAACAAACTGAGGGGTAGCTAGCAGACAACTTCGTCTTACTGTCTTCATTGAAAGGCGTAGAACACCAAGAACAAAAAAGTTGTGTAATTTCCTAACAAACCTGAAAATAAACGTTAATTTGGCCGGAGTCTTTGATTTCTAACTTATTATACATTCACAAAATGACACTGGCGGTCACTGACATCACAGCTCACTTGTTTTACATTTTGTGAATGGAAAATAAATTAGAATTCAATGACTCCGGCCAAATCCACTTTGATTTTCAGGTTTGTTAGGATATTACACAACTTTTTTGTTCAAGATGTTCTACGCCTTTAACATGCTTTCTTATGAGGTAATGAAGCAGCTATAACCTATAACTCAAGTTCGATTATTTTTCTGGTTATTAAAAATTTTAATTGTGACCCGTAATTAAAATTTGACAGTAAAATCTCAAGAGACACCAGTAAAAAATTGTGAAAGTAGAGCCTTCATTGACTTTTAAATACATTTAAAGTAGAAAATCAAGTCTTCCATACAGAAACCTTGCTGTAGGCTTTTTTTTTTTTTTTTTTTTTTTTTTTTTATTAATGTGATTTTGTAGTTTGGAAGAACTAAAATGCAGAGTTAACTATCTTGTACAGCAAAGTTACTTTTAAGGGAGTAGGGGACCAATGTCGGCCATTAGACTCAAACTTTTCTCGTAAAAAAAAATCTGAAATTTTGCACAATGATACTTCAGCTTGAGACAATCTCAAATATAAAAAATTGGGGGGTCACCGTACAAATTAATTTTATATGATTTTTTGAAATTTTAAGCCCATAAGGCCAAATGTTAAATTCAATAAAATTTTTTTTTCGGTACGGTCAAACATCATTAAATTTTTATCACGGCTAGGTGTGACCCTTAGCTACACGATGACACCAAATTTAGACCCAAAACCCTTCTAGTTTTTGAGATATAAGGTCGGTACCCTACTCCTTTAACTAATAAATAAAGCTGCACTGCAAGGTCACTACATTCTACAACATACTAAGGCAGTAAAATATTAACAATGTTATGTATATTATTAATGTTGAAAAATACAAAAATCCAGGAGGCCGTTTACTATCCGAGAAGCTCGATATATCCATTGCTTTGTAACTTACAGTGTCGGTATCAGTACAAGTGAATTAACTTTGTTGTCTGTATTTGTCATTATGTGAGATATACATATTAACTTACTGCTTTGGATTTAGGAGGAGCAATCTTGATCTTGGGGTCTAAGTTGCGACTCTGGACCCCAGCCTCCAAGGGCATCTCCTGCCAGGGGTCAGGGGCCTCAGTGTTCTCCTTGTCTTCCTCTGCAGCGTCCACTATCTCCTCTCTGGTGGGGGCCTCAGCCTCGTGTGCCACCGCACTGCAAGCACACATCAAAGTCACAATGTAGCTTGGCATACAAGTGTGATCCACGGCACAGCAAGACAAAAGTGAACAATCAGGAAGACTACTTTTATTTTTCTATAAGAGGACATTGTCCTAAACTGATACTTGCTAGGAAAAATTACAAACATACCCTAACAGCCTTATACAAAAAGATATTATAGTTTGAAAGTAGGAAAAAATCAGTTGAAGATGGCAACGATCAAATGGTCAAAATTTTAAAAATGCTCCCAAAATTACAATTTTCATCTGAGAACAGAAATATTTGAGTTGAGTGAGTTTGAGGGGTGTATGTACAACATAACTTTTTGTTGGAGTGAATCCGTAACCGACGGATGGGATTTTGATCATCTACGCTAAAAACTAGTTCAAATGTAAATTTCTGGTTTTTGAGTTCATTAAATATTTTTAATTAATATTTGAAAATCAACTGAACTTATGAATGTAGGCATTGGAAAAAGTTGCAGCCTGTGACGTCATTTCACGACATTAAAAAATTAATTAAAAATATGTACGTAGTTAATGAACTCAAATATTAAAAATTCCCCTAGGTATTGGATCAGGACAATGTTCTCTTTTAGAATATGCAATAAAACTACCTCCTAAATTTTAAGTCTTCCTCATGGTATACTGTAATAGGGGTCACTTTGCCATCCCATTTTACACCCACTTATTATTACAGAAATTTCATGATTTTAAACCTTATGTAAATTACATGGTTTTCAAATCTCAAAATATAAACATTATCAAAATCTTACACAAATCAGTGGGCTAAAAATGAGGTTACGATTACCTAACCAGAAGTTATTTTAATGATCAAATAAAAAAACACAAATGTATTTTATCTGTCATAGAAATAACTTTCTTTCAGGATCTACTCTTAAATAACATTTATACCAAGTACTTAGGCTCTATACGAATACCAAATAATTATTTTTATTCGTATTTTAAAGTTTTGATTTAGCAAGCAGTCACGTGATATTTTTACATGACTTACGTTTCGACAGTGGAAGCAGCTGGCGTAGGAGGTTCCTCGTCAGCCACAGGCTCTGGAGTACTTTCCATGGCACCAAGGTCAAGCCCAAGGTCATCATCCCAGTTGTCTGCAACAATGAAGCATGTATGGTATATAACATTGGAACTTCAGGAATAACTATGCTGTACACCTCAACTGGTATGCTACTTATGATAATGCTAATTATGTTTTATAAATACAAGAGAAATTAAGGAAAATAAATCATCCCGGTTAGGTAGGTTTAATTTTAAAGAAAAGGATAGGAGAAATTAGCAGCCCTTGCTGGTTTCTCCTATAATTTTCTTAAAAATTTAGTATTTTTATGAATAAATGTAGTAGAAAATGAGCTTGCATGATTATTAATTACTTAAAGGCGTAGAACACCTTGAACAAAAAAGTTGCATAATATCCTAACAAACCAGAAAATCAACGTTGATTTGGCTGGAGTCATTGATTTCTAATTTATTTTCCATTCACAAAATGCCGCTGCCGGTCACTGACGCCACAGCTCGCCTGGTCCACTTGCAAGTAAACCGGGCGAGCTGTGACGTCAGTGATTGGCAACGGCATTTTGTGAATGGAAAATAAATTAGAAATCAATGACTCCGGCCAAATTAACGTTGATTTTCAGGTTTGTTAAGATATTACGCAACTTTTTTGTTCAAGGTGTTCTACGCCTTTAGTTTATTATTTAAAAAAAAGGATAGAAATACTAGCAATTATTGATCCTCACCGCAATGAGTCCCCCCCCCCCTTAAATTGACTAGTAGTTTATTGACTTTTGATTAGTTATAAATTGTACTTATGCTGAATGACCTTACCTTCCTCGTCCTCTCTGCGCGACTCTTCCAGCACCTCAAACTTATGCTTGGTGTTGCCAAGGTCTGCTACCAAGAGGCCAGTGTCTCCACAGATTGGACCCCATAGTCTGCAAACACAACACATTGTTAATAACCAAGTGAGCCTCTTTATTAACACATATGACAAGTAAAAACTTAAAGCCATCGCGAACATGAAACAACATTTTATTTCTAACAATCAAACAATAGCCTAAAAAAAAAAAAAAAAAAAAAAAAAAAAAAAAACTGTTAAGTATGCTATTTGGGTGAATATTTCTGTTTATGACATCAGAAACAGGAGAAACCTAGTATAAAAATGTTGAGCAGGTTGCATAAATCAAAATTTTTTGATCACTGCTATGGGGCTACAATTGGGTTTTGAGAGTTATTTATCTAAGTCCCATTAAGTGTTTTGTGATATAAATAATTATATTTTATTCTTGTCTATGCCTTTAAACAATGGCCTGATTAAAATCACTTGGTCAAAATGTTGTTGTGGCATGTCTATAATAGGGTACCATTAAGCTCTTATATTTTAAAATTCCTAATTGTATCCTCAATAACAACCTGGGGAATCTATAATTTCATTTTCTAATCTAACTCAATGTTATCTATACTTCCACAACACTGCAGTATAATTAGTAGGGTAACTTTATGTGCAGAGCAATAACGATTACCTAATACTGGCAGTTTTAGTAGCCAGTTCAATGAAATCAGTTCATCACCAGGATCACATTGAATTGGCTACTGAAGCTCCTAGTCTCAATAACAAGCTGGAAAATGTATGTTTTCCAATGCACAGTGATTTACCTGTACGAGGTCTTATCTCCGGTGAAGGAAGGATTGAGGGTGGCGATTCTCTTCTTGTCAATGGCACTTTGGTGCGGCCTCACCAAGGCTGGGAAACACTTTGGCAAGAAACGAAGTTTTTTCTCTGGTGTTCGTTCTGGCTTCTGTCTAAAGCTGTTTTCTACAAACATGCAAACATTGTGTTATAGTAACTGAAGGTGTGTTCTACATTGATGTACGTCCACATTTCTGTGACGTAAATGTTACACAAGAGCAAGTGTGCTCAAGCAAGAGCTAGCTCAGTTGTCATACAGTAAGCTCACAACACCTGCAGAGCTTTGCATTGACTTCTTGTCACTTCTTGTTGTTACCAGTGTCATTATGCTTGCAATAATGTTGACAATATGATGTCAACAACATTATGATGAAAGTCAATGCAAAGTTCTGCACTTATTGTGAGCACACAGTATCACAGCCTACCATCAATCTAAACTCAGTTTTGAGACAGTTTTCTTTTGGAAGTAACTAGTTAAAGGGAGTAGCGTACCGACCTAGAACTTTTCGGGGTCTAAATTTGGTGTCATTGTGTAGTTAAGGGTCACACCTAGCCGTGATAAAAATTTCATGACGTTTGATTCGACCGTCCCGAAAAAAAAAAAATTATTGAAATTAACATTTGGCCTTATGGGCTTAAAATGTCAAAAAATCATATCAAATTAATTTACACAGAAACCCCCCAAAATTTTTATATATTTTAGATTGTCTCAAGCTGAAGTATCATTGTGCAAAATTTCAGATTTTTTTGATGAGAAAAGTTTGAGTCTAATGGCCGACGTCGGTACCCTGCTCCCTTAATGTAGCATGTATGCCACACAAAAAATAATGAAAAAGAGACCAACTCACTGCTAGGTTTCATGTCTATAAAGTCGAAGGCAGGATCCTTGTGTACTCTCTTGTGACCATGAGCTGGTCCAGCCTCTTCAGCATCCTCCTCCCCCTCTCCTTGCTGCTGCTGCTGAGCTCTGAGAGACAACACAGTCAAATACAGATCACAATCCCACCCTGTAGACGTCAACTTACATGCCACAGTTGACAAAGCCCAGTAACTTCAGTGTTAGATCCACCAACATGTCCACTTTCTTGGCATAGATCCTCGTAGAGCCCTGCACAACCAGGCTGGCTCGGGGGAAGTTGATTGCCATCACTGTGTCAGCATTGGTTTCATCAATCACGGAGTCCATGTAAATCTCCAACAGCTGAAAGATAAAGTCAAGTCAAATTACTATTACGTTCGCACTATCAGCAACTGAAGAGACAACTTAAGCAATGTAAATATTTATGTTAACTGAGCTATCAAGATCTGTACCGTGCTATCTATTGTATTCACTTCATCTGCTTGTTAGTTTTCCTATTATTTCTTTGATAGTAAATTAGCCTTGTACATACACGGACTAATATGTCTCAAATTAAAATGTTGACCTCCCCCCCCCCCCCCCTTTTTAATTTCATTTGAAAGTCAACAAACTAGAGAAAAAATATTCAAGACCTGTTATCATCACAGATGAGAAAATGTTAAAAATAACATTTTTCTTTATTAGAAAATATGAAGAAGAAAAAAATGCATGTTATCACCCCCCCTCTCCCCCCCCCCCCAATATAAGACTTAAAAAAAGTTTTATGCAAATAAAAATAACAAATAAATAAAATAAACAAACGGCATCTTACTGTCTTTATTTAGCATGCTTTCTTATGGGGGCACGAAGCAGGTATAGCTTATTGAATTTGTAACTTTCACTGTACCTTAAAACTCATTTTCCTGAATTTCAATCAACTTAGTTACAATATATCTCGTCCTCCAATTATTAACTTGAAATTCAGGAAAACAAAAGCTTTGAGTCTCAGTAAACTAAAGTAAAAATTTCAACACTGTACAGAGAAATAATTGTAACTCAAGTTATTATTGCTGCTTCATTCCACCAAGAGAGAGCATGTTAAATGAAGACAGTCAGATGCTAGCCCTCGTAAGTTGCAACACTGACTACGTAACTACAGTAGTTAATGTGTACTCAAGTTGTACCGTAAGCTTGATTGTTGCAACAATTTAAAAAAGATAATTGTGGTTAAAGCTTACATCCCTAGCTGGCTCTGTTAGGATGAGGAAAACTACATTTTTTGGTAAGTAATTTTATTTTGTATTCAAAAAGAAGATATTGTCCTAAATTGATATGTATATGAATTTCTAATATTTGAATTCCTTAAGTATTTTTAATTAATTTTTAAAAGTCCCGAATGATTTCACAGGCTGTAACTTATGCTGGGCATAGGAAAAAGTTGCGGCCTATAATGTCATGTTGTGACTTTCAAAAAATAAATAAAAATACTTTATAAACTCAAAAATTATAAATTCATACTACTGTATATGAATAGATTCAAGACAATGTACTTTTTTTAGAATATACAATAAAATTATCTCCTATTTTTTTGTTTAGTCTTTTTCATTGTTAGTGTTGATGAGTGACTGACCTTGGTCAACTTGACCTCAAAGTTGTCCTTGATATCAGGGTAGATCTTGACCAGTCTGTGGTAGGCGTCGATGAAGTACCGACTGTTCCCAGTAGTACGAGCGATGAAGCCAGGTTCTCCACTTGACATCATTTCTCCATACGCAGCTACACAAGAGAACTCAAAATTATCTCAACAGCATATTTCATTTCTACCTCATAATATGTCATTTTTGTGTGATATTTTGTAGTGGGAGAGAAGCCACTCACTGCAAACTACATCGACAGCTCCTCTTGCAAGCAAGATCAATACATAACAAGAAATGTGGGCAACTGATCAACAAAGTTAAAGCCATAGACCACATAAAACAACATGTGCTTTTTAATGAATAAACACAAAACAGGATCTTCAAAACTGATGACAATTTTTACCAGAATGTTATGTAGCTCAAGAGAGAACGTGAAAATACTGTAAAGTATGCAATTTGCGTGACTATCCATGTTAATGACGTCAGAAACATGCAAAAATTAGTATGAAAATGTTGTGCGGGTTGCATAAATCGAAATTTCTGATCACAGCTACTGAGCTACAGTTGGGTTTTGAGACAAACGATAGTTATTTATGTAAGTCCCATCAAGTGTTTTGTTATATAAATGCTTATGTTTTTCTCTGGTATATTTCTTTAAGGTTTCTTGCATAACAACACACGTAAAAGTTAAGGTTATTTAAACAACAATTAAAAAAACAAAACAACAACAATGTTATCTTGCTTGTAGAAGAAGTCATTAACATGGTTTGCTTTAGCACCCACTTTTGTATGTTTATAATATGGTTCTCACAAATTATGTAAACGATGCCAAATTTATTTTTAATGACAAATTTATTGATAATATCTGCACAGTATGGTAACTGTACTATACAGTATGATAACTTGTACATAACACGCAACACGCCTCACATGTATGTATGTATACTGTATACACAGGACCGCAAAAATATGTTATAACATTCAAAACTCGCGCTAAATTTGCTATGTATTCGATGTATTTCTTATGAGAAAAACCCGCGCTTGTTTTAAATGGTAAGATATATTATCCCGGTCCTGCGGGTCCTGTGTATGTACATATCGCATCATAACATGTAAATATGTATCATATATACAATTATGCTAGGTATGCATATTTTTACCAACGCATCCTACACGCATAAATATGCAAGGCAGTGACAAACTATGCATATTTTAAATATTTTCTGTAACCTTGAAAACCGTATGTATTATGCAAAAGTATGTCTACTACATCCCCCATTTAAATACTTGCTTCCTGCCTTCACATTCAGTGCAGAAGTATGTATGTCATATGTACATATATACGTATGTATGCATACCATACATATTCTCTGCAAAAATCGCCAAAAACATGGGACTATGAAATGCTAAAGGATTGGGGGACTGTAATTTTTGTTCAGGGCACCTCACCGAAAACCTGCTTTGTTTTATTAATAACTTAATAAACACACACCTTCATCATCATCTTGGCTTTCTTGTCTTTGGCCAGCTCGTTTTGATTTAGGTCTCTGATTTGAGCCGCCTGCTCCCCGAGAAGTTGAAGGTTTTTCCATTTTTTTTTTTTTCACTTCAATGTTTTTGAGATTAAACGACTTGCACTCAACATCAAATCAAACCCAACGCTAACACCATGTACAAGATCAACCAACAGTTTGAATCAAATAACCAAAGTCACGGTGTTAATTAACTTTTCACGACTTTTAATCACAAGATTAGGAAGCCGTCTTCGCCTCCGCAACAACAACAACTAACAAGGAATATGGCGGATGGCGGCAAAGAACTGATGTTGCCAAATTGCTTTTTTGTTTAAATTTCCGGACGATTAGAAAACAAACTTTTTTATTTTAAAGGTTAGATCAAGGTTATATCTTAAATTCAATTCCACTGATCAATCATTTCTAAAAGGCTTAAAAATTGCTGACAAGATTTGGAATTTTTTTGTTTACTTTATCTGGCAACACTGTAAATAAATAATAGACGATCAGTAAGCGCAGTATTGCAAAAGCGGGAAGAATTAAAAAGAAATACACACTAAAATGATCAATAATGTTTTGTACACAATGTATTTAAAACTTATGATACATATAAAAAAGTAAATAAAAATCGTAGTGTATTTTTACGAGAGACCAGCTAACTTTTCACTAACAACTTGTTAAACATATTTTATTTACCACCACCACGTCAAAAAACAAAAACAAATAGACACGCCCACTTGTGTTGACAACTTTCAGCTGTCTGTTTGCGAACTTGCGAACAGTTGTGAATCGTGAAAGTATTGGTATAATTTGTGTTAATTAATAGACTTAATTATAATTAAATGTGATTTGGAAGGTTCAGTGTTTAAGTTTAGAATAAAAGAAATCAAATGAATTGAATCGTATTTGATATAAAGCAACTGATTTTAGGAGATTTTTAAATTAAAGCACTGCGTCGACACACGCATGCACATAACTATATAGTTCTAATAAAATGTGTTCTCGAAGCCGCTCTGTAATGTTCTTCAACGTTTTGTTATTTTGTATGGTGTCTGCAGTACTGGGTAAAGTTGAGGTCAATGAAAATCTCAGTTTAAATTCTGCAGCCGCGCAGGAACTCGGCAATATCAAAGTTCCAGAGGACAACGAAGCTACAGGTGCACAAATCATTTCTGATCAAGATGATTCAGATCTGACGTCTCTACAGCACAGCCTACATGGTGATGGTTCTCACTCTCTAAATGAAGGTGCATATGAGGGGCGTGCGATAAAAGCTTCATTGGGTTTCTCGAAGTTACTAACCCATGTAACGTAACACAGTTACATAATTGCAGGACCATATTGTGTTTATATATTGTACATAATATACATACACATATTTATTATTATTATTATTTAGTAATTAAACTATTACACCTAAGCCGGTAATGTACTCTTAAATGAGGGATACATACCAGGGATACATACGATTTGCATTATGCCACATTTTCAAAAATAATATTTATGGGTTTCAAAATGACACACAAAAGTTATATGTAAAGTGACCTATTCTCTAGTAATTAATCCTGTATGTATGTTTCAGAACTGGATTCAATATTTGAAGACGAGAAGCCTGGCCAGCAGACTGGTGATCTTCCATCGAGCTTGGAGCAAAGCGATGCTGACAATGCTTGGACGTACCACGAGATGGAGAAGAGATCTCCTCCTGTCTCCAGCAGTTCTCCTCCAACCTCCAACGTGACGGACAAGACCTTGGCAATGACGTCACCAGCACAGACGTCAAACGTCACCATTGCTCCCACATCAGAGGCTCCTGCCAATGTTACCACGACGCCATCACCTGACCCTGTAATGCCTGACAAAGGCTCAGCAGAGGCAGAGAAAAACAGTTCTATGGCAATTTTCTTTGTGCTCTGTGTGCTAGCATTCTGTATTCTGTTGATACACTTCATGCTGCTAGTCAACTTTCAGTATCTGCCAGAGAGCGTAGTGATCGTCTTCCTAGGAGCTCTGATTGGACTAATCATTAACTTGATGTCCAATCAAAACATAGCTAACTGGAAGAAAGAAGAAGCTTTCTCACCCACTGCCTTCTTTCTCGTCTTATTGCCTCCTATAATATTTGAATCAGGCTATAACTTACACAAGGGAAACTTCTTTCAAAACATCGGATCTATTCTTGTGTTTGCTATTTTTGGTACATTGATTTCTGCCCTTGTCGTTGGAGGTGGCGTGTACTTGCTTGGTATAGCTGATGTTGCGTATCAACTCAGTTTTGTTGAGAGTTTAGCCTTTGGTTCTCTCATCTCTGCCGTGGACCCCGTGGCTACTGTCGCCATATTTCATGCACTGGATGCTGACCCTGTGCTGAACATGCTGGTGTTTGGAGAAAGTATTCTCAACGATGCAGTTGCTATCGTGCTGACCTCCACTGTCCTTCTGGCAGCCACTGCAGATGACCCCTCGACCCCGGGACAAGCTCTCATATCTGGCATTGGCAGGTAATGTATTGTGCCTTGTTTGTGTGCTTTGCAGGATGTTTGCTGTTATTTACAGGCAGTTGAGTTGCCAAAGTTGGAAATATTTAGAGTTGCGAGAGCAGTTATAAATCTTGTCACAAGTTTTCTCCCAATTTTATTTTACTTCTGCTCCAAGTAGGGTAGTTTTCTCAAGCTACCATACCGCTCCTCTAGAAGAGCTCATATGTAGGAGGTGCGAGTGGGAGGTGTAATCTTATGAAACTTTCTTAAAATGACCTTGTCAAAAAAAAAAAAAAAAAAAAAAAATACTAATAATAATAATACTTACATCTAATGAGGTACAGTACCCTAGAGTTCTCATATACCCGAATATTTATATTTGGTTACAAGTTTTGTTGTTGTTGCCTGATTGATGTAGTAATTTTGCGGCTCAGTAAGCTACAATAAAAAACTTCAAAATCGTAATTAATCATAAAATCTAAATTGAGTTATAGCTGCTTCATTCCCCCTTAAAGAAGCATGTGAAATGCAGATAATAGGACATTAGCATGTTGTTAGTATTGTTGCAAAACTCTCACAGTTTTTTCACTGATGTTTCTTTACTGTGCCAGGTTTTGCATGATGTTCTTCGCCTCTGCCGGGATCGGGGTTGTGTTTGCTCTTGTCTCTGCACTACTTCTCAAACATGCAGACCTCAGGAAGAATCCTTCCTTGGAGTTTGGCATGATGTTGGTGTTCACATACGCTCCTTACGTCCTTGCTGAGGGTTTACACTTGTCAGGTACGTAAGTTGACAGGGTGCCCCACAGTGAGCTCGGACATCACGAGTCTGACCTACATTTATATATATATATATATATATATATATATATATATATATATATATATATATATATATATATATATATATATATATATACACACACACACACACACACACACACACACACACACACACACACACACACACACACACACACACACAGATACATAGGCATATCAAATTACATACATACGTAGCTTTAGAGCACAAACCGTGTATCTAGAAAAGCAACAAGGTACAAAACAATATACAAAAAGATAAGATTTTTGACTTCGCTGCTTTTGTAGATACACGGGTTGTGCTCAAATCGAAGGTGATGAAATACAGTATAAATTAAGAAAATTTGGTTAATACAGTATTAGATAGTGATAGCCAGAGCTGATTTTCTCCTATTATTTTCTTTCAAATATATGACTTTTGTAATATAGATTTATATTATATTGAGGGCTACACAGCATTTTGGTACTTGTACAATCTCCGCTGGTGCAATTTTGGCACATGTGCAATCTTCGCCACGCCTACTAATGGCACACCTGTACAGGCTAAGCACATAATATAAAGATGTTTCAAAAAAGGGGAGCGTGGAGAATACAGATGTGCCAAAATTGCACCCGTGGAGACTGCAGTAGTAACAAAATGCCACGTAGCTCTCAATATTTATTTGTGTTATTTGGCAGGTATCATGGCCATTTTGTTCTGTGGCATCGTCATGTCGCACTACACTCACTTCAACCTCTCAACGGTGACTCAGATCACGATGCAGCAGACGATGAGAACCTTGGCGTTCATCGCTGAGACTTGCGTCTTTGCGTACCTTGGTCTGGCTATCTTCAGTTTCCGTCACAGACTGGAGCCTGCGCTGGTGGTCTGGAGCATCGTGTTCTGCCTGCTTGGTAGAGCGCTCAACATCTTCCCTCTGGCAACACTGGTCAACAAGTTCAGAGAGCACCGCATCACGCCTAAGATGATGTTCATCATGTGGTTTAGTGGTCAGTCTGTGTGCTTTCTTTGCCCTTCTTTTATTTTTAAAGACCCTTTTTCTCTTAGTAATTTTCTATTTAATTAGCTTTAATCTTTCTATGAACTATTTGAAATTAAATAATAAATGTATACATCATATGAATATGGTTTTATCAAGTACAGTACGTACACTAGTTAATCTAGGTTCACTTACATATAGTTTTATTTTCTTTTAAAATTGTACTTTAAATAATAATAATAATAAAAGTATTCTTTTGCTTCTTGGCTTGGCAATCCAGTAGTAAAGTTTCAAAAAGTCACCATTTAACTTTTATTTTTTTATTTTTTTATTTTTTTTTTTTTATTTTATTTTTTTTTTTTTTTGCGTACCTCAAATTTTATGTGTAAACAATATTGTTACGTCATATTCAGTTAACTATATAGGGAGGAATTCATCAAACAACTTATTTAGTTTTGTTAGTTTCTAAATAAAGTTTGAGGCACACAAAATAGCAACAAGTCTAAATGGTAATCTTTTATTTGCCTGAAACTGTACGTAACTGTGAATATCGTGCTGACGTGATCCCTACCTGTGTGCAGGTCTTCGTGGCGCCATTGCTTACGCTCTGTCACTTCACTTGGAGTTCAGTGAGGAGAGCCGTCGTGTCATCGTCACCACCACACTGGTCATCGTGCTGTTCACGACCCTCTTCTTTGGTGGATCAACCATGCCACTCATGAAAGTAAGGACTTATCATAGTATTTTCCAATCAACAAAGTATAGGCCACCAGCCACACTGCTGTCTAATTTATATAAATAGATATTACGGTACTAATGTTGAAACAGTGCTGAAAATTGTACAAACTTAAACCTGTCTAGTATTGCCCATTGAAAGTAAAGGTAAAGTAAAGTGGTAATTGTGGGATTTTGGCTTAAAGTTGTAAAGGCATTTATTTTATTGTTATTATTTTTGCACAGTAATACCTTAGTGTAACTTAACTCCAAATTTGTTAATTAAAAAAGAAAAGAAATTTTTCTCCCATACTGATTTAAAAAATCATTCTCCCTTTGCTGATGGTCACAAGTCCCGAAATTTAGGTAAAGAAAAAAAAAAAAAAAAAAAAAAAAAAAAGTAGCTGCTTAAGTCTGAAATATGTTCTAACGTCAATAAAATAATAATAACCAAGTAAAACGCTTAACCATGATCCCTCAAAGCTAAAGACCCGGTCTGTTTTATTGTCCCATGTCGCCTGTGCTTGCTGTACTGTCACTGATAATATTTTGGTGTGCAGCTGCTGCAAGCTAAGAAGAGCAACCGACGCAGCAGAAGAAGTCGCAAAAATCGCAAGGAAATCATGCTGAGTAAGACACGAGAAATGGTGAGTTGACACGTGAATCTTGTAATGTAAAATATACATAAAAAACATCAACTCATCTATGTTATTATTATGTTTTTCTGGTTCCTTATGTAATGGCAATAGATTCTGACATTTTTACTATGGTTAGTTGTTACTGTTAACAGTGTTAACTTTAAAAAAAAAAAAAAAAGTACTAACTTTTAATTTAGTAAATTTGAGTGATGTGTCATTTAAGAGAGATATTGACATGGTGCAATGTTGTGTTGCAGGGCCAAGCAATCGACTCTGAGCACATCAGTGAGATGACTGAGGAAGAGATGGAGGTGAGCTTCATGCAGGCTCGCATCAAGGGCTTTGCATGGTGGGACTACAAGTACTTCATTCCTTTCTTTACCAGGCGCTTCACTCAGCAGGTATGTGAAGTCAACATTATTTACCAGTTCTGACTGCAGATTCAATTTCTACCTCACATTATCACTTTTTAACTCCCTCCCCCCCCCCCCCCCCCCCAAGGTATTTTTTGAACATAGAAAGTATATATATATATATATATATATATATATATATATATATATATATATATATATATATGTGCGTATTAGGAAAAAACCATCGCGGTTAGTATTAATAAGTTTAAAAAAATATTTAGAAAATAGTTGGTAGAGATTAGAGCACGTTGAATTGAAAATTAATAAAACGCGAAAATTCTCTAATTTAAATAGTAAATTGGGACTAGGGATCAAATATTCTAGCTTGAGCTAGTTAAAAAGTAGACGTTAAAGGGATGGAGGTATAGTGTCAAAATAAAATACGATGTGCCTAGCATCTCACGTTCTCACACTACGTCAAAGACACAACATTATAAAACAGCATCAGACTTACTCTTTGCCTTAGACCGGTTTCGTCCTTTACCTAGGACTCATCAGTAAGGCTCGGCAGAGAGCTCTGTACAGCTAGAGATGGCTCACACCACATCTGCTAACTGACTGAGCTGAGGAAGCAAGTGGCAGTCGCGTTTTTATACGCGATGCCCCCGCAGCTGCACGCGCTGATTGGTTAAAATCGCGCGCGCAAACTCGGCTTGCTGTTTAAAACCTCTCATCCTCACACTGTAATATAAAATCGTGTCTAAGAGGGGTGTAAGACAGGCAGCCAGCAAGCAATATGTGTCCTCCCTCACTTCCCAGAGTTCCCCAACTCTAGAAAGATCGCGAGAGCACTACGCCTACCGACTGCACAGTATCGTGATTCACGCTAGTTACATCGCTTTATATGTTGACACTGGGGTAGGAAAAGCAAAAAGATGATAGAGTAGGAGAGATAGAATAAATATTATGCGCTTTGGCATATAGTTTAATTAATTTAGTACGTGCTCTTATTGACGTTGGCAAGTAAAAGGGCCGAATAAAATAAAAATGAAAGAATATTATTTACAAAAGCTTAAAATTAAAACAAAAAGATCGACTTGGCGATAATATGCGTATTAGGAAAAAACCATCGCGGTTAGTATTAATAAGTTTAAAAAAATATTTAGAAAATAGTTGGTAGAGATTAGAGCACGTTGAATTGAAAATTAATAAAACGCGAAAATTCTCTAATTTAAATAGTAAATTGGGACTAGGGATCAAATATTCTAGCTTGAGCTATTTAATATATATATATATATATATATATATTTAATCTTAAAAGTTTGCTGCAAGTGTCATTTAAACACAAAAATGAAGTTTGTAAACCGTTTTGTTTGTGCTACAAATAATAATAATAAAAAAAAAAAAGAAAAAAAGAAAAGAAAAAGATAATAATTACTTGCTTTTTAAATGGGATTGCACATTTTTTGGAGCTTTTTTTTGGGGGGGTTTACAAACATAATTAAAAGTAAAATCACAGTTTATTTACTTTTATTGTTAAGTCGTTACCATAGCAACCTTAGAAAACAAATTAATGTCAAAGCGACTACAAAAAGTTAACAAACGAATGCTGTTCGTAAACCCTGTTGGTTTTCTGCTACTAAAATGGCAACCATCTATGGTTATTTAAATGTGATGCACATTTTTTAGTGCAAGGAAATAGAGCTTAGAAACAACACTTCTAATGCTGTTCATAAACCCTGTTCTTTGCACCAAAAATGACGATCGCCTTTGGTTATTCAAATGTAATGCGTATTTTTTGGTGCAAGAGAACAGGGTTTACAAACAGCATTACTACTGTAATTTTATTTATTTATATATTTTTTGATGATGTTAGGTTAGAGGCAAAATTTTAAAAATTTCAAAACTATTAAAAAAAATACTACAAAAAAAAAAAAAAAAAAAAACAGTGTCTTACAATTTTACATATTAATGAAATATGCAGACAGAGTGGCAGGATAGTTTTGCTTAGCTTATTTGTCTGTGGTGTTTGAAATGCTGGGTTGTAACCACAAGGTTTGTTTGCCCATGTGACGCCAGGAGCTGAAGGACTGCCGCTCGCAAATGACTGACCTGACAAACCGCTGGTACGAGGCAATCAGAGTCTCCCCCAACGAGGAGTCCGAGGATAACGAAGAGGACGATGGCCAAGCGGGACCTTCATCCTTGACCTCACAGTCTGGTAGAGGTTAAACTGTCATGTGAATGACAAGCATTACGACCATGTCTCCGCTAAGTCTCATAGCAAAGTGGGCACAACTAGGAGCCACCAAAGTAAACATTTCTGAGCATACAGCTGTTTTAAACTGATAAAAAAAAATGATGAATTTTCCCATCAGCTTAACATGTAAAAGTGTTTAAAATATTCCTCATTTAAATATTTGGCCCAGTGCAGTTGTTTTCTCAAAAATATGCTAAAATCATGCGAGATCCTGCAATGTTAAGTGATAGCAAGTCAGAGGACCCTAAGTTTTTGCAGCGTGCCTCACCAATAATCTCCAAATATGCCAGATTGATTGCAGCAACATTTCTTGCTGTATTAAATACATAATAATTATGTATGCTCCACAACATAACAATATGTTGTACGTAATAATTATTTATGCAATTCTAAAGTAGCAATTTTATGCTTTATTATGACATAAATGCAGCGTAAATTATGTAAATTATTTTATCCTAAACTGGAAAAAATAAATATATATACATAATTTTGAAAAAGCTAAAAGTGTTGCCAGTTAAGATTTAAAAACAATAAATACCTAAATAAATAAAAAAAATAATAATAATAAAAAAGTATTATCAATTTTTAAGTCTGTTGATCAATGCTTCTTACTGGTGTAAAATTATGGTTGATTATTTGTTAACAGATGTAAAAGTGTATCTGGTATGCACCATTTCAATTTTATGGTTGTACTGCAGTATTTTAATTCTCAAAAGTCACTTAGTTAAATGGAAGTCCTGAAGTATGAAAGATAGCAAATTTAGGACCTCTCCCCAGTTTCCAGTGCACATGTGATGTGACAACGGGTAACAACCATTGTTCTGTGGTTGCTATGGAAAATGGAAACACAAGTTAAGGCAACTACAAAATTTACACTTTTCTTTTTCCAAGTATTTACATGACGCATAAATTTGACGTGATTTGGATATGGAATTTGCAAAATTTTGAACTAAAATGAAATTTTCAAAAACAATGTGAACGGCTCCATTTGTTTACATTGTTCGTACTTTCTTTATCCATAGCTGCTCGTTGGCGTGTGTCAGATTTACGTGGCATGTGAATAATACGTTAGTTGTCATAACTGGCAATACTTTCATTTTTTTTTAATGGACCACTTGCATTGAACAAACTATTTAAAATATATTTGAATATTCTTAATGTACATTTTTACCAAAAAAAATCGTTTTCACTTCCACGTTGCAATAATTAAGAAAACATTTCAGTTATAAAAAAATAAGAAACATAAACTTGTATTGATCAGAAACTTTAAAAAAAGGCTGTACTGGCTAAAAATTACCCTCCCCCCCCTCCATTTTGCTATGAGAATTAGCAACAAATGTGTCGTAATGTTTCTGTAACATGCACAAAAACACACCGTGGTGCACGTTTTGATCTCAACATGTTCATGTTAATTAACTGTATTGCCAAGTTTTTTCTTATATTTTTACTATACTGTATTATGAATCTTGTTGAGTTTTTGAACTTTATTTCTCTGTTTTTTCTTTATTAAGTTTGAAGTACACTGAGAAAATATATGTGTATTGACATTTCAATCTTCAAGCCGCTATGTCATAAGTACAATGGTAAATCTGATAAAAATAATAACTGCAGGTGAAGCAGCTATCCAGGTAGTACAACAATGTAAGTTACTATTTACCTGCTTTGCAATCAACAATATGTATTTTTTTCTCAGTGTAATGATATGTTACTAGCACAGAAGTAACAAGTTGTGCCGTATTCACTTGTACAACACAATATATTGTTTTTGGTTGTCTACTGCTTTACCATGTTGTCAAATAGGGTGACCTACTTGCCGTGGAGAAAATTAACTTTGCACTACAACATAATATATATAGCTAACTCTGCAGTGTCTATTATACGTACGTAATAATGCTATTAACAGTTGTTAAAAATGTCTTTACAGTTAGGTATGACATATCGTCATACATAACTGAATATTTATTTTCATTGGTTTTACGTAAACTAATTCAACGTTTTTTACGTCACTTTATTTTATGACTTTTTTTGTTTTTGAACTTAAATTTTGGTTATTATTAAAATTGATTATGCCAAAAAAATAGAGAGAGAGAGAGAGAGAGAGAAATTTACACAGTTTTAATATTTTTCTGCTTGTATGTTTCTTCAAATAACAAAAACACTTCATATTTGCTTTACAAAATATATTTCAATGAAATTCAACGCGTATTTTTCTCATAAGAAATAAGAAAATTTATCGCGAAGTGTTTGAATCTATCCGTGGTTTGAATAGTAAAAGCATGCAATCGTATTATGTACACTAGTCCTGGAAGAAATCTGGCTACAGCATTACTATCTCTAAATAATGGTATCATATGTATACAATACAAATACAGTTACACAGATATATATATGGGTAAATTGTAATTCAATTGATCAGATATTTTCAGATCTAGCACAGTAGATGTACTGGCCCTGCATCTGTTGTTGAGTAAAGTGATAAAGAATTTGTCGTCCCAAAGTTTTGCAGTTCATTGTACGATAACGTATGTGATATAAATATATTATTGCGAGCTGTAATATTATGTAATTAAACAAGAAGAAATAATACATTTAAAGCATTATTCACATGACGCGCGTAACAAAGCTGGAACAATGTAAACAAATGAAGCCGTTCACATGTAATTTTCAAAAACCATGTGAACGGCTCCATTTGTTTACATTGTTCCAACTTTGTTACGCGCGTCGACGCACGTTGACGCGCGTCAAATTTATGCGTCATGTGAATAATACTTAACTGTACAGCAAAGTTGTTCACTTGTACAGCATAATATTTTGTTGTTGGACATGTAGGTACTGCTTTACTATTGTTATAAAATATAGAGTAACCTTTGCTGTGGAGATTTATTTCTTGACTGGTGAAAAGTAATTCTGCCCTACAGCAAAGTTTTAACTCTGCCGTCTTGATGTGTCTGTATGACTATCATTATTTCTAAATATATATAAATATGTAATCAATAATATTCTTCGATATTTTATCTATTATATTTTCTACTGTATAGCAGTACAATATTATAATAATAAATATGTAAATTTAAAAAAGAAAAGTCATTTCTACTATATTTGTTTATCTGTAAAATGTAAAATGTTATGTAAAAATCAGCAGCAAATTCTTGTCATTTGATCTATGTCTTAAGTCGCGGCAGCAAAGTTTGCATTTATGGAATGTTCATTAGTATTATAATAAATAATAATATTATCGTGTTTTTATTCATCTAATCTTTGTGTGATAATTATATATATATATATAATATAATATATATATATATATATATATATATATATATATATATATATATATATATATATATATGTATATATATGTGTATATATATATATATATAATATATATAATATAATATAATATAATATAATATAATATAATATAATATAATATATTTTAGTGCTGTCAAAAAAAAATCGGGATTTTGAAGTTCGGCCCAATAATCCAATTTGCATACCGGATCGTTTTAATCCGTTTTTAAATCTAAATAAAACTTAATCCAGAAAAGTAGGTAGATAATTATGTTTTCTGTGTCTTTTGCCTCGGGAAGACACTTTTTAATATTATAATTATTATTCTTTTTTTTATCCTGATAAAATTGTGTTCACAAATCACAAAATCCAGTTTGCTCGATCCGGATACGTTGCTATATTTAATACAAATTAAAGTTATCCTGATTTTGACAGCACTACTTATGTAAATTTAAAGGTATTTTAAAATATACCTTAAGTAATTGTGATTGAAATAATCTAAATTAGTGGATCTCTTTTTGTTCTAATCATCTATACACACAATTCAAAAGACAGTAATTTTGACTGCACACTGCAATTTTTTTTAATGTCTTATTCTAAACCAAACATTTAGTTTCATTACTATTTTAAATATAATCTTTTCAAAAACGAAAAGTTTGCTCTGACGTCATCAAAACACAAAACTAAAATCACAGTTTGTTTATACTTTTATTGTTGCCTCGTTACCATGCAACCACAGGACAACAAATGACGAAGAAAATATAAAAATTAAGCAAAAAAAAAAAAAAAAGATTTCAATTTTTTTTCCAATTTTTTTTTTTTTTAGAACCAATTGGTTCTCTTTTTTAATGACGTATCAATTAAAAAAAAAAAAGGATGCTAAATTGACGTGATGTGTAAATGTTTGGTACAATTGCAATGTGTGATCAGAATTACGAGATAATTTGCCTGGCGTAATTGCGTATT
Source organism: Ecdyonurus torrentis (assembly GCA_949318235.1). Classification (NCBI taxonomy): domain Eukaryota; kingdom Metazoa; phylum Arthropoda; class Insecta; order Ephemeroptera; family Heptageniidae; genus Ecdyonurus; species Ecdyonurus torrentis. Next base: position 51,908,913 of record OX439130.1, read on the forward strand.
AATTGTTTGTGTCTAAATGTCTGTGTTATCTTACAAATAATCAAATATTATACTATACATTAATTGTGTAACTATATGATATCAATGTATAAGTGGTAACTACCTAAGAAATAAAATATCCAAAATTACAAAAATTGAATTTATGTACTAATTTTGTATACAATCCAAAGCTTCCAAACCAGTCTATAAAATAATAGTAATAATAACACAACAAAAGTTAGAAAGGTCGATTACACATAATTATTGTGTTTGTAAACCCTGTTTTCGTGTAACAAAAAATGAGCATGAATATAACCATAGTTGATCGTCATTTTCGTAGCAGAAAAGAGTTTACGGAAAGCATAATTAATAATTATATTACAATGTCTTCAGCAGGTTTCACTGTTGTTCTTCTGTTCAAAAGTTAGGTGGGCTAAAATCTTCCGTTTTTTTTTTCTTCAGTTTTATATGAGCATTAAAGAAGGGCAACTACCGATCAGTACTGCTTCCATTTTAACGTACTACGCATGCATAGTACGCGTTGAAACGGAAACGGATGTGATCGAAATTATACTTCAAGTCGGCTTTAAATGCTTCTTAATGCGACATTATATGTTTCGTTGTGTTTGTTTTTAACACTACATCAATACAAACTAAGCCTTATCGGTCGGTTAATTAACTTTTATTTTATACATTATAATACGTATATCTTTCACATAAATGCAAGTAAAGATAAAAAAAATTAATCTTCTTAGACCTTAGTAACAAAACATTATAATATTTTTATCAATTTAAAATTTACTGAAGCGCAATTTTTTCAATAGCATTGCAATTTTATAGCTCTATAATTTTAGAATTTCATAGTCACATTGTGTTTACATTATTGTCTTAGTTTTGGCGGAGGAAGGTCAATATATAGCTTTGGTTAAATTTTCCACTAATTAATGAACTCCTTCTTCTTTTTCTTGGTTATGGTGTCTAATGGAAGTTATTTAAAAACACGTAAAAGTATGTTTATAGTATTCCTGATTTAAAAATCTCCGGCATCGGTGCAGCAGTTGTCTCAAAAATCGCCAAAAAAACAAAAAAATAAAATAATAATAATAATAAAATATATAAAAATGTTTCTCCCCACAAGCGTATTGTTAATTTAGCGGATCCTTATGCAGCTATTCACGTACGCTGTACCGATAAGCTCCAATGGACACTTTTTGGACACACAGCAGATAGTACGTAAATTTTTTCTTTCACGGTGACTTAGAGTAGATTCACATTAGATTGATGAGAACTTTTATTTAGGGGAGGATGATAATTCATTTTTATTTTGTTGATGTTCTTGATATGAAGGAGAGTTAAAATTATTGTTTACTTCAAGTTATGTATACTGTGCACAAGAAACATGCGGTTATATAGAAGTTTAAAGTTGAGCCTGCACTTTTTTTGTATAATTTGAAAGAGATCATACTATTTCATACTGTCGTAGAGTAAAAATTATACGGTATATATTTTACGTGTAACATTTTTTTTTTTTTTTTTTTTTTTTTTTTTTGTGAATGGACTATACTGAAAACATTTTTCTTTGATTAATAATAATGTGGCGAAATAATTGAAGTTTATAAATTACGTTTTTCTTAATTTTTAACATAAGAAAATGACCGCATAATACTAAAAAAATATAAACAATATATTTAAAAAGTTGCATGACAAAATAATAATATAGCCGGCGTAATAACAAATATATAATTTGTTATCTAATCTGTAGCATTGTCAGATGATGCAAGATTACCCAAGGAAGCAGACGTACACACGTCTGTTAATACATAAGTGATTGATTAAGTCTTAATTGACCCCTCTCACAGCGTATGGCTAATAAGAGAGGACATAATATTCAGTTAAGATTGTTTGAAGCTGATAGGCCCACGTACTAATCATCACTTTGATCGCGGTCACATATAGTCGACTTTGCGGGACTTTAACACACTTTCAGCTGCTCTAGCTGAACTTGCTATAGTCATCACAACACATGCAGTGCAAGCAGTATACAGAACAGAATGTGGGCTGCGATATTTGGAGATAGGTGCGTAAACATTTTGATAACACATTTGACATTTGCTGTGTGTCAGTCGACATAGGAACAGGTAAATATTACTGCGCTCGTGTTAGTGTTGATGTTTTTATATTTATTAATGCGTCTTAATGTTATAAAGTTACATTATTTTGGAACGAGGAGTGATTTTAACAAATGAATTTGCTAATTTATGTATGACATGTGTTTTGACCTTTTGATTTTGTGTTAATTATAATTTAATCAAGCTTGATAAGAAATAACAAATGCACGTGATACACAGTATATACACAGACAAAAAACAACAACAACGTATAATTAATGTATTTAGCAACAAATTATTAATTAAAAATTATGCTATATGCTTTCTTAATATAATTTTTATAGCATAAATATTATATTGTATTTATATATAATTATTCTGGTACTATATAGTTTATAGCAACATTTATGCTCTGATATATTGACACAATTTGATGTATAAATTACGCAATATCTTTTTCCAGGTCTAAATAATGCATGTGAAAGATTGAATCATTTCTTTTGTTGCTTTAGAAAATTAAGTTTCTTGCGGCTTTTGTAATTTTTTATGTTTTCATCAGATTTTCATGTTATCCAATAAAAAAAAGTTTTTTTTTTTTTTTTTTTTTTTTTTTTTTTTTTTTTTTTTTTAACATTTTATGTATAAGTATCTAGCAGAGAGATATTGGACATACTGTATTGGGGGGCATATAGCATCGATCAGTCTTTCGCACACTGGGTAAATAATAAAATTATTGATATATAAATTAGTTTTGTTGTTTCTTAGCTCTGCAGTCACAAACCTTGCAGCCATGACTGAGGTTACTTTTGTTCTCAATGGAGAAACTCAGACAGGTACGTAATATTGACTCATTATTAATTTAATGTTTTTTGTTTATTTCCTTTATAATTTTTATAATAATTTTTTGCATTTTTTTCTTTCTGTTATTTGTTATACTTTCATTATACTGCTTTCGCACGAGCTCGACCAGCTTGCAAACATTTGTGACGTAACCATTATAATTGTCAAAATTCACAACGATTATGAGAAATATATATATATATATATATATATATATATTTAAATTAATATCTAGCAAGATAAATCTAATACACGTAATTTATGATACATTTATGTATATAAAAACATAACTTTTGCTATATTCGAACAGCATAAATATTTTTGCTTTTTACAATATAATATTTTATATTATGCAATATGTATTTAACATAACTTTTTATATGAATTAAAGCTTATTAATATATATTTTTATTTATTTATTAAACACAATGTGTGTACAACATACATCTAAACATTCAATAATTATCATTAATATAATAATATATTATAAAAACTAAATTTAGGAACATATTATATAATTTTGAACGTTGTTATATCACTTTCACACATTATATTTTTTGTTCACTTTTATTTATTTATTCACTTATACAAATTTACATAATATTTGGTGTGACAGTGGGAGGTGAGGTGGGTGGTAACGTCACACTAAGCACGTACCTGCGCGAGGTGGCGCACCTACCAGGCACCAAGACATTATGTCACGAGGGAGGGTGCGGCGCATGTATCGTAGCCGCCAGCGTGGAGCACCCCGTCACAAAACTACGACAAACCGTCGCAGTCAACTCTGTAAGTTACATGGACAAAAATAAATACGTATGCTAGCTCGTTTTTAGTGGCATAAATATTATATTGAACAGCATAAATATTTATGCTGGTCCAATTTAGCATCACTTATGTAATAATGTCATAAATACAGCATAAAAATACGTAATTATGACTTCTGTGTATGTGAGCGCAATCAACGTAAATTTTTATTATAACCAAAAACAGGTTTGCATTTTTGGTATACACACAGTAGTACAAATTTTTAACTAAATTACGTCATAAATATTAAAATTTAAGATCATGCATGCAGTAATTAATTAACTGTTTTAGGAATGCTATAGACATACTTATACGTACTGTATACTTTTAAGTTCGAATAAATTGACTTAAATCTTCATCTCTTACGACAATTAAAAGTTAATTATGTTATGCCGCAGTGTCTGGTGCCGGTGCTCGCGGTGCACGGCTGGCACATCACCACAGTTGAAGGTCTGGGTAACCGCTACTCGGGTTATGCTCCGGTGCAAGCCCAGCTGGCTGCCAACAATGGTTCTCAGTGCGGCTTCTGCTCGCCAGGCATGGTCATGAACATGTACAGGTATGTAGCCTCTGTACTGTAATTAGTGTAATTACACCTTTGTCAAAATCAAGTAATATTTTTTGTATACTTGTAAAAAAAAAAAAAAAAAAATTCATGTCTCTTAGCTTGATGAAAGATCAGACGCCCACCATGGCAGAGGTGGAGAACTCATTCGGTGGTAACATATGTCGGTGCACGGGCTATCGTCCCATCTTGCAAGCATTCAAGGCCCTGGCCTCTGACGTGACTCCCGAAGTGAAGCGCTCGTGCGTGCAGGACATCGAGGAGCTGTACCAAGTGTGCTCCAAGACCGAGGACAATATCTGCCCTCAGTCAGGTCAGCCGTGCTCCAGGTCACGTGACAACCAGGTGCACCTCGGCCTCGCTGCAGGCAGCAGCTGGTACAAAGTAACGTCTCTGGAGGAGCTGATGACCACCCTGACCAGTATTGGTGACGTCACGTACAAACTGGTAGCGGGGAACACCGCCGAGGGTAAGAATACGATGTTTGGAGAACTTCACTGCGTTACTTTTAATGTCTATATAGGTACTTTTGTATAGTTGTTCGGAAGTTGTTCATTGTTTTAATTATATAGCAGAATAGAGGTATATAAGAGTTTCTCTCAAATTTTTGATAAAATTTGAAGTTCATTTACATCGCAGTACGTTTTTAAAAGTTGTTAATAAGTATATTGCCATATTACCTCATTTGCGCTGTTTCATAATTTTGTGTTCATGTATATAGTAATGAACACAAAATGAACATAAATGATTACAGTTTTTTTCCGAGAATTTAATTAAAAAAAGGATAATTCTAATATATGTATTTGATGCTATTTGGACAATTTTAAGATGTTATCTCTCATCCCCGCTGACCTCTATTGACCTCTGTGTCATCAGGCGTGTACCGCAGTGGTGACGTCACAAGCTACATCGACGTCAAAGACGTACCCGAGCTGCGTACAGTGACGAGCACCAGCCTAGGAGGCAATGTCACCTTGACCGAGGCCATGCGAGCCTTCAACACAGCCTCCACTCAACCAGGCCTTGCGTACTGCGGGACATTAGCTAAACATATGGACCTCGTCGCCAATGTACCGGTCAGAAATGTAAGAGCAAGTCAAATATTCAAGCTGCTATCAACATATCAAAATAAATTATATATTCGAGCTGTTACCTGTAATTACCATACAGTATATCAGAAATCACAGGGAAAATTAAGTGCCGTCTCCATTTCTTTTCTTTTTTATCGTGCGTGGAAAGGGAGAAAAAATAATACGTAAATGCTAGATAATTTCCAATAATACTTTTTCACAACAACAAACTTTATAATATTCTGCACAGGAACTCTATGTTACATAATATAGCATCATACATAATACATATTATGTTTCACAGCTCTCAAAAAAAAAAAAAAAAAAAAAAAAAAAAAAGCTATACCGGCAAGAAAGCTAAAAAAATTATTATGTACGTACAACAGTACAGCTCTGGCCAAAAGTCCCCAAACGATTTGCATAGACAACCCGCATCATACACTATGTTATCTTTATGAGAAAAACGCAGCGGCCGCCGCTGCCCCGTTGGGTAACTTTTGGTCAGAGCTGTACATGCATGTGATTGTTACTTAGATGGGCACCCTGGCGGGCAACCTGATGATGAAGCGACAACACCCTGAGTTTATCTCCGACATCTACGTTATGTTGGAGACTGCCAAAGCCAAGATCAATATAAGTAACTACTTTTTGTTTTACATCGGTATATATGTGGATACATGCAAATATTACTGCATGCTAATGACATGTAGGCAGTAGGTATGTACAGCTCTGGCCAAAAGTTCCCGAACGGGGCAGCGGCGGCCGCTGCGTTTTCTCATAAAGATAACATACAGTGGTTGCAGGTTGCCTATGTATGCAAATCGTTCGGGAACTTTTGGCCAGAGCTGTACATGTAGCATAACAATAATTAATGTTAAAAAAAATTGCATTGGTGTGTACTGTATAGTAATGTAGTGATTTGTTGTTATTGTAGGAGACGTAGGAGGCTCCACGCAGTCCGTCGACTTGGCGACATTTCTCACCTTGGACATGAATAAGAAGGTCATCGTGAGCCTCGAACTAGCGACCTTGGACGACACTTACCACCTCAATACATACAAGGTCATTACAATCATCTCTTAATACTTTGTCGAAAGAACGCATTTTTTTTACTATCAATTTATTTTTTAGATTTTTTTGAAGCTCTAGAAAGTAATACTTTATTAATAAGCAATCTTATCCCTATTCAAAATTACATTAAAAACCTCAGTAAAATTATTACAAAAATCATACAGCATCAAATCCAAACTTACAGATCATGCAGCGAGCACAGAGCACCCCGGCTTACGTGTCTGCAGGATTCTTGGTCAAGGTGACCGACACCACGGACTGGCTGGTCACGGAGGCTCGCATTGTCTACGCTGGCATCAACCCCACCTTCGTAAGTAATATCTATCTTTCGTATATCTATAAGTCACGCTCCTATATATATATATATAGCCTGCTCTATTATTGCTCTCTATCAAGGTGCATTCACATTTATCTGTCGATTTGTGAAGTATTCAAACGCAGAAAATTGACTCTTACTTATGATAATAATAAATATTCCACATGTAGCTAATACAAAATTTTGATACGCAAAAACGTGAAAACTTTCTGATTTTTTTTTCTTTATTACGTAAAAGTTAATAAACGTTCGCAGTATTTTCTACTCAAAGTCACAAAATATTAAATAAATAAAAAGTATATTTTATTGTGATTTTTAACTTTTGTGACGCCGTGTAAGTTTCTATCGTTAGAATATCAACGATTAGTGACGTCAGTGCCGTCATAAACGTTTGAACTCTATAATACTTAAATTTTGCAAAACTGTGATAAAAAAAAATGAATAAGTAATAACAATTAATACAGTATTTTTTCATAACAATAAAAACATCAAGGTTGTATCACCATAATAATTTAGAGTACCTTTAAAAAGGTTACAGGGTTTCAATGATTATTTTTGAGATTAAATTATATGATTAATAAATGGAGCTAGTATTTATTGTTGTCCGCATGTGATATATTGTGTAATACTTGAGTTACGTGCGTGCTTGTAGAACCGCGCGAGCAGCACGGAGACGTTCCTCGTGGGCAAGCGACTGCTGGAGGCGAGCACGATCTCTGGCACAGTGACGTCACTGGAGGCAGAACTGCAGCCTGACTGGGTGCTGCCCGCGGCTCAACCTCAGTACCGCAAGCAACTGGCACAGGCACTTTTCTACAAGTTTATCTTGGGACTAGATCCCAACAAAGTTAGTCCCTCTAAGAGATCTGGAGCCGAGAACTTGGTAAGGCCTCTTTTAAAGGCGGCCCAGGACTTTGATACAGACGAGAGTGTGTGGCCGCTCAACCAGCCTGTACCAAGAGTGGATGCCGTCAGACAATGCTCTGGTAATTAATACACAACTTTACAAATTATATTTGTCATTGTTTGGAAATATGGGTTGCTTGCATGCTATTTAGAACACAGAAATTAGAACGACGTTTTACATCTTTCAAGCTTCGAACAAATAAAGAAAATTTGAGCTATAAATTTTTAACTGGTAAAAGTATATCCGTAATCATCATTCAAAAGTTTTGGAGAGAAGATATAATATTATCAAACTGCAGAATTCTATGATTTTTTTTTTACCAATTTTTTGTACCAGTTAAAGACATGAAAAATAATTCAAGGTATAAAAATATTAACATCGAAAGAATATTAGATAGTGTTAAAAATAATTTTGATGAAACTATAGTATAAAATTGTAAATGAACTTGTGTTGGAGTTAATTAAATATGAAGATCTGAAGTTGAACTCTTAAAGTTATTATATAAGTTAACTATATTGGGGTTAGGTGTAAGAGTGGGCCAGACATATTTTCAGGCTTAAACCTCGCCCTTTCAAAAATTTGAATTTTTTTCTATGCATTTTTTTGAATAAAGACGATTATTTATTTATTTATTATTTATTAACGTTATATGTTTAGAATATAGTTTCTAAAATTAACGAGACGAATATATATATAGTGTAACATATCTGTATGATGTGATGTTACTAAAAATAAATGTTCTCATTGCATTTAGATAAATATTTGTGATTTTGCTTGACAGCATGTTGATTTGTGACTTTGATTGACAGGCGAGGCGCAGTACATGGACGACATTCCCAACTCTCCTGGAGAACTTCACGCCGCGTGTGTCTTGACGACTGTAGCCACCGGAAATATCGGCAGTGTCGACGCTACAGTCGCTCTGGTATAAACATGTCTATTACATCGACTTATATCTGATATACACACTGTAAAAACATGTTTATATTATTTATTTATTTAATTGTTTTAATTTACCTGGAACATGGATCACACATTTCAATATATCAATTAGACGCTATACAGTCACTCTAATATAAACTGTCTGATTTCTATGGTTTATTTGTGATTGTGTGTCAGGCAATGGACGGAGTGGAGGGTTACTACGATCACACTACCATCCCCGGACCAAACAATTTCACCCCCACTGACTTGTTCACCTTCGTCGAGGAAGAAGAGGTTCGTTTTAGTTGTGTTTTCACAACTTATATTTTAATTAATTTTAAATATAATATGAACACTGACTGCATGCTCACAAAAAAAAAGGTGACTGGTTGCATTTAAGTTTTCTCATTTGGAGACAAGTCAGATGTTTCAGGACCAGCATACTGTACATCAACTTTTAACTTACTTTGAGGTGTAAAGTGTAAATCAATTGAGTCAAACTGACGTGAGAAGTTAAGCAATGTTTGAATTTGCAAAATAAAACTCGTTAATTTAGAAATTAGGTCCTCAGCTCAGACAAAAAAATACATTTTCAAAATATAAGCAAAAATTTTCATTATTTTTTTTATCTTTTGGAGTAGCGGATTTATTTTTATTTTTTTTAGTGTTACAAATAAAGATGATAAAAATATGCTGCCAAATGAGTGCCAATACATAGTACAATAACACGTGGTAATGGATTCATAAAATAAGAGGTGCTAAATAGCACCTTTGAAATTTATTTTTAAAAAAGGAAAATTGTTTTGAAAAATCTAAAAAAAAAAAAGGATATAAAAATGGATTAATTGGTTAATTGCTTGATTGAGTGTATGCCGTGGTTTGTTGATTGATTGATTGATTGATTGATTAATTGATTGATTGATTGATTACAGATCTTCTGCAGCGGCGACATCAAGTACGCGGGTCAGCTGATTGGTATCGTGGTGGCTCGAAGTAGAGACCTCGCGCTGGCTGCTCGCGACAAGGTGGTCGTCAATTACGTCAACGTCGTCAAGCCACGTATCACGTTTGATGACGTCACACAGCCAACACAGTCTACACAGCAATCACAAAACTTTGCTAAAAACAAAAGTAAATTGTTTAATATTATGTTTTAAAAATATTCGAACCACTTTCAAAGTGTTGATTTCCTACTTGCTAAATATAACAATAAAAATAAATATTTATTGTATTTGATATTAAATTTATATATATACAAAAATAAATGTTGAAAACTTGAGATTTAAAATCATCCATTCACAACAAGGTTATTATTATGAGGCGTTGAAAATTTTACTACATTTTTAACAATAACTATTTAATAACAAGTTTATTTTCTCCATGGTGAAGAATTGATTTAGACGCTTGTCCTTGCCCTGCCACTATTAAAGTGATTCCATTTGTTAATTATTACATTTTTTGTTGAAAAAAAAAACTGCTAATTAAAATACATTAGCCAAACACAAGATCTACTGCAAACGTATGTTTAGAAAAAATAAATAAACTGAGAGGGCAACAATACTAACAAAGTGCTAGCAGGCCACTTTGTTTTTCTATCTTCATTTATCATTTAACATGCGTTTCAGAATAAAACAGCTCTAACTTGAGTTAGAATTTTATCATATGTTGACATATGTTGAAACTTAACATAGATTATGCTGTATAATATGCGCTAAAATGATCTGACATAATTATTACGTATATTTATTTTTGTCCGTGCACTTTGTTAGTAGCTCTCTAAGTTTGTTTATTGTCTTATATTTGCTAGTCTTGTGTTTTGTGATGTAAAGCCTAGGACAGCGGTCCTCTCTTAGCTAATATGGATGCTATCGCAGGGGTGGGATAAGAATTGCGATAAGAAACGTCCGCTGTCTTGAGCTTAAGACCCACTCACTCAGTGACGTCACGTCACGTGTTGTTGACAGATAAGAAGGCTGCCCGCGTACTGAGCGGTAAGTTTGAGATCAACAAGCAGTTCCATCTGGCAATGGAGAGCCAGTGCAGCCTCGTGGTGCCCAAGGAGGACGGCTATGACGTCTTCGCCTCCACGCAGTGGATGGACTTGATCCAGGTCACCGTAGCACGCACCTTGCAAATACCTGTCAACTCGTGAGTCAAGTAAAAATGTTTAGGAAGACGATTTTTTTAAGATATTAATTTTATTGCATATTCTTAAAGAGGACATTGTCATAAAAATATGAATCGATTGATATTTGATTTTATTTTTTTAGTTCATTATGTAATTTTAATTGTTTTATGAAAATGAAAATATGATATCACGGTCGGTAACTTATGCATGTTGGCATAGGAAACAGTTACCGACCGTAATGTCATTTCGTGACTTGCAAAAACTAATTAAACTTATTGTCATTCTTTAGTATACGCTATAAATTAAAATTATTCCCTAATTTATTTAGTCTTCCTCATTCAACTGAAAGCAGAAAACAAATTATAAACCATTATATATTTTTAAATCCATGTATATTATATAAGTTTATATCAATAATAATAATCCACGGTTTTTATTGAGTGAAATTAGGTTACAAACCTCATTGTTATTATTACGTATGCGAATATGCAAGGTCCATTATTTTATTAATATAATAATACTGATACTGTATAATGACTGATGACTGATGACCCTTCTGTAAACTGTATTCATGTACGGCCCCTTGCTGCTTATGCAGCCTGGTTGTCGTTTCTGTTGTACTGGTTGCATACACAAGAAATTTTGCAGGCGCTTCATGTTGCTGTGCACAAGTGTTGCTAAAAATGAGCTAGCATAATAATTATTTTAGGTTTTTAATTTATCCAAGCTGGTATACATATGAGGTGTTACGTGTTACCTATCGAGGATATTCACTTTGCTAAAATGTCATAAAATCTCGGGAGCTTGTTCTATAAACTACACACAAATATTGAGCCAGCTTCGAAAATGTTCCTTTGTTATAAACAGCTGGATATGACGTCGTTACCTGTTTACTACGTTTATACATATGGTTGATCATTGTTATTTCTTCTTTTAGAACTTTGAACTTGATAAGAATGAAAGAAACTTCCCAAAAAAGTTCCAGTCTCAATATGCGACTCACTTTTATCGGCTCAAAGAAAAAGATCAACCAATGAATGTGCCTTATTTTGTTGGTCAGCCAATCACTGTTATTGATATTCACTTTACTTTACAGAACGAGCTGGGGACACCATTTGTTTGTTTGTTTCGTTTTTGTTTTTAGCTTGCATTTAAAGCAAAACATATTTGCAAAAACCAATGTACTTGAGACATTATAGAGATATGTAACAGTGAACCAGACTTAATTACGTATTAATTTCACCTTCTCTAAGCTGCACTTTATTTCCAGCAATTAACTGATTTTAATTACAGTGTCAACGTACACGTACGGAGAATTGGCGGAGGATTTGGCGGCAAGCAGTCTCGACCCCCCATGTTGGCATGTGCATGCGCAGTAGCTGCCAAGTCCTTGCAGCGTCCTGTCAGACTGGTCATGCCACTAGCAGATAACATGGAGGCCATGGGCAAGCGGTTTGCCCAGAAACATGAGTACGAGGTATATATACATAATACATTACATAACATTGAACTTGGGATGTGCTAATAGAGGTTACCATGAGCGTAGCTCGCTAGCTTATCACACGTTCGTACTCATTTTGCTATCCTTTTTAGCATATATGTATTGAAACCATTATTATTAGCGTTTTTGACAGAGAGAGAGAGAGAGAGAGAGAGAGAGAGAGAGAGAGAGAGAGAGAGAGAGACTGCTTCGAGTAGGCTAGCTTATAACAATAAAAATATATTTTAAACACAGAACGAATAATTCTTAATACGTAAACAAAGGTTTCTTTTTCATTGATATTTTACTTTTTTTTTTTTTTTTTTTTTTTTTTTAGCTTCAATTGTAATTAAATGTAGAATATTTATCCTTTAAAAGTTCTAGCAGTTCTAGAGGTTCTAACTGTATATAATAGTTTTCTAAATAAAATTATTTAAAGGATAAAGGATGGTTTTATTTCCAATTATTTTTCTGTGTTTGTGATTAGCTATACTGATAAGAACCATTGTTTTGTAATACTTTAGGTTGGTTTCTCGGAGGAAGGCCGGATCGAGTACGTCAACTCGTTCATCACTCAAGACTCGGGTTGGTGTAAGAACGAGTCTGCCTTGGGCGTTGCCATCTACTTCTTCCACAGTTGTTACGTCACAGACAACTACGTGCTGGATGGTACAGAGGTGTTCACCAACACTGCGTCTAACACACCTTGCAGGGGGCCAGGTAACCGAGCAATTATCTTGATCAAATCGTACTCTAGCTTCATTAATATTTACTCGCGCAGACTAAGAAAAAAATGAAAAGTATTTTTAAATAGCAAATTTGAGTTTTAAATTCTAAATTTTTAAATGAAACCAAAATAAAATTTTGGTTTCATTTAAAAATCAGGCGGCTCACTAACAAAAAGAATTCTATACTGATTTTTGTCTTATAAATTTAAAAAAAATGAATAAATGATGATAATAAATAATAATAATTAACACATCCTTTTGATGCTTTGGGGGTTTCCTTTGACTACTCTGATTGTGAGTTCAGCTTTGACATTACTGCATAGGCAAATAATGAAGAAGATTGGTAGAAAGAACGCCATGCATATTTGCCTTTATTTTTTGTTAAACTTATATGCGCTATTGAAATCGTCATGAATAGATCTTTGTTGAAGGTCGTAAAGTCGCAGTAAATTTGAGTGGTTGCGTGTAAACTGCACTCTCGTGTCAAATACATTTTTGTCTCTCTGAACTGCGATCAACAAACGATACTCACAGCACTGGGTGAACCTATACTGATTGTTTTAGTTATCTGACATGCAGGTCCAATCGAAGGCATAGCATTTCATGACGAGATCATGGAGCGTGTGGCCAAGGCAGTTGGTCGTGATCCCCTCGAGGTGAAGCTGCTGAACATGACGCAGACCAACAACCCTCTACCCTCGCTCATCGCTGACCTTCAGCTCAAAGCAAACTACGAGGCGAGGAAACAAGCAGTCATCCAGTTTAACAACGTGAGAAATATAGGACTAGCATAAGTAGTGAACTTATTAGCAATGAAGTGAATATATCAATTAATCAACAAATAAGTTAATCAGTCATTTAGTCAGTAAGTAAATTGATTTATAAGACATTTTACTGATCCAGAGGCAGTTCATATAGTAACATTAAGTTTGTTACAACAAGAGTTGGTCTCGTTCATATTTACAATTCACATAAAAATATTATTAATAAATCAGATACATGGATCTACATTAATTTAAGTTCATTTACGAAAGTCTTGTCTAATTAACAATAATGCTTTATGCAGAATGTCCCAATTTAGTCAGTCCAAATTTGAGTGTGCGGTAAACATAAGTACATAAGTAAATCAATATCACCAATTTTTAAGTTAGGATCAAAGTATTCGGATAAAGTATAATATTACATATACAGTATATTTAAAAAAAAAAAAACAATTTAAATAATGTATAAAATTATAATAATGATTAATAAGTAACTTTATTAATTTATTAAGGCGTTGTGAGGGCTTGACAGCCCGATTTTACAAAACCTTGACCACAATATTACATGTAAACATTACATAAGCAAAAAAAAAAAAAAAGCATAAAAGAGCACATAGATTGTTAATAAAATTGACTTAATACATTGCTAAAATGTTATACAATTAAGTAAGTATTTCTATGTATTGATTATAGACTATCATATATTTTTCCTGTATTTTAATATAGGCTCCTTTCGTATAATTTAGATTTATATTTTGGGACCGAGACTTTCATAGAATTCCGTATACTGTAGTTCCGTTCTCAACCCAATGATAGATAAATCAATGAAACGTCAACATTACTAACTAACTGACTTATGCTTGACTTAATCAATTGACAAACAAAGCAATAAAATGTTAATACAGTACTATATAGCTAACCGAGTTATCTCTGACTTAATTACCTGATTGCAGGAGAACCGGTGGAAGAAGCGCGGCATGTCTTTGATGCCCATCAGGTACCCTCAAGCAATCTGGGCCAACTTCACGTCTCTCGTGTCCATTTATCACGGTGATGGCACGGTTAGCATCACGCACGGCGGCATTGAGATGGGGCAAGGTGTCAACACCAAGGTATCATCATGAACATGCATGGACTACGTATATCACATGCAGCGCCGTAATACAACACCGTTATAACGTTTTCTAGTTCAACGTGTTAATTAAGTGATAGACTTTACGTTCAACTTCGTAGTCTTATGGCGCTCAAAGAGAAACCCATATTTGGAAAGTGGAGACCCCTAAGTGCCAACTTAAGGATTTTTTTTATTAGTTGCCTTGTTTCTCTTCACTCGCACGGAAAAAATAAATTACATAATTTATGCTGCATAAATGGTGTTAAATTAGAACAACATAACAACATAACTAATTATGCTGTACAACATAATATTTATGCTATTGCTATGTAACATATAGTTACTCAGTTTCAGTTTCAGTTTCTTTGTTGATCAAAATACCAGTTGGTACATGTTGATTAAAAAAAATACATACACAAATAAATATATAAATAACACTTGCATAATAAAGTGTTTACCATCAGTCATTTTATATATTTAGGATATTTGTTATTTACAAAATTTATCATATTTCAAACAATCTTAATTTATAATATATATTTATGATTATTAATATTATATTTTTTTGTTTTTGCAATTTTAACATATTGAAATATTAAAACAGACATAAATATTTTTTTTTAAATATATTTGATTTGATTTTGATAAATGAATATAATCTGAAATATAATATAATATTCAATTTCTTTATAAAATATAAAAATCTATATAAAATTTGTGTTATGATACACATTATTACTTAAAATTTAATTGCACATAACATACATATTATGAGATTATTTAAGCTATTTATACAGCCTATTTAATTCTAAATATTTGTGGTAACAACATGATTTATAGCATAAATTATGTTGTATTGCATAAATTGTGCTAAAAATGAGCTAGCATAATTATTACGTATTTATTTTTGTCCGGGTGTCTTATTTTTTTCAATGTGGCCTGACTCTATTTCTGTTTGTTTTGAAAGGTGTCCCAAGTGGCTGCTCATATTCTAGGAATACCATTAGACACCGTCACAATAAAACCATCCAGCACAATTTCCTCGCCTAACTCAAATCTTTCTGGTGGCAGTATCGTGAGCGAGGGCGCCTCATACGTAAGTGTGACCTATGCGTGACCTTTGTTGTCCACTGTTGTCACGTGACTTTGTAATGCAGGCGACCATGATGGCTTGCCAGGAGCTGCTGAGGAGACTGGAGCCTATCAGAGTGACCTTGGAAAACCCCACGTGGCCACAGCTGATACAGCAAGCCTACCTGAAGGACGTAGACCTCTCTGCCTCTTACATGTGAGTGCCGTCACATTACCTTGACCTTGGGAGGTCAAAAGTAAAATATATGTCCACGTTTTGGCCTCTTGTCATCAAAATAGAGGTTATTGACTTGCAGTCAAGTGTCAGTATAAAACCTTAATGACCTTCAATTTCAGGTTCTCAAAGAAGGACGATCTGAAGGACTACAACATCTGGGGTGTGACCATAGCTGAGGTCGAGGTTGACATCCTCACTGGGGAGAAGCAGGTGAGGCAACATCTTTATATCTACGTGATTAATTGTTCGCTGTCGTGGCTCACACTCAAAACTATCAACAAATGACTGTTGATAATCTGGCATATACTACAAATTGTATGAGCATACAACTCTAAATAATATTGTCGGTACAAAAAAAATGTTTAACATCATGTTTTCTTTCTTGATGTTTGTAGAAATTTAATGTTGTAAGCATTAAAAAACAAAAACAAAAACAAACAAACAAACAAACAAACAAACAAATGAGATACGCAGCTAAAGTTAATTTTTATTTTGTTAGTAATTTTGAGTCGTCAGGAGACTACATATCGTATATATTAGACATTTTGTATATTTTACACACGTCAGATTGCTAATGACGTCACAATATTATCAGATCTTGCGCGCAGATATTCTAGAAGATGTAGGCACAAGTCTAAGCCCGATGTTAGACGTGGGTCAGATTGAGGGAGCCTTCGTGATGGGGCTTGGCTACTGGCTCAGTGAAGAGCAACAATATGATCCTGTCTCGGGACGTCTGCTCAACAACAATCTACTGGTCAGTATCATATTGTCTTTACGATAATTATGTTTACCTTTATCATATTACTATTATCATGTTTCCATTATCATATTATCATTATCATATTGCTAATATCAGCCATATCATCATATTATACCTTTATAATATTATTACTACCATTTTACCATCATCGTATTGTCATTTTACCATTATCATATTATCATTACCATTTTAAAATTGTCGTATTATAATTGACTATAATCAATATTATCATTAAAATTTTACCATTATCATAATATCATTTACATTTTACAATTATCATAATATCATATTACCATCATCATTATATTATTATCATATTATCATTATCATATAATCATTTACTATTATCAAATTATCATAATAATAACATATTATCCTGATTGTTTGTACACTCAGAACTACAAGGCGCCAGGAGCCAAGGATATTCCCGCAGAATTCAACATTTACTTCAGAAAGAACGCACCAAATTTAAATGGAGTTTTAGGCTCAAAGAGTAAGAAAAATTATGAACAATATTGTGGCTAGCATATTTAGTATGTATTTTTATACGCATGATTTTTTTTTTTTTTTTTTTTTTAAAGTTGTGATGAGAAGTGTCAATAGTAATGACAACATGTCAATTCCATTATAAGTCATTCATTAGGATGTGTAAAATATTACGCTTCAAAATTAAATGAAAAATAGTAAAATGGTTTTATAATAGCTGTCAAAACAAAACCAGATTATTTAACACAAAATGAGGTCCTATATAATTGATTGGTATTTATTTTAGCAACGGGAGAGCCTGGTATTTGCATGAGTGTTGCGGTATGGTTCGCCATCAAGAACGCACTGGAGTCTGCTCGCAAGGATACTGGGGCAGCAGATGAATACTTTGACATGAGTAAGCTAAATTAGATTAACAAAAATTTACTTAGGTGGGAGGTATAAAACATACACAAAGTGAAAGGTAAAAACGTACACAGTGACAGTAAAACCTTCTTAAAATTACTACATCAACATTTGTTTTGTGGTATGTGCAATAAGAATAAGGTATCACTCTTATATTTGGCATTTCATAATTACAGACTCAATAGCAAGATGGTAAATCCAATTTTCTAATTTAACTCAATATGATCAATACTTCCTCACCAATGCAGTACAACTTGCAGGGTAAATTTGTTTACAAATCAATATTGATTGATTGATTCTAGCAACTTCAGTAGCCAGTTCAATGAAATCAGCTCATCATTAGGATTACATTGAACTGGCTACTGAAGCTGGCTCAATAACAAGCTAGGAAATGTATGTTTTGTAATCTAACTCTTTATCTATACTTGCACAAAACTTCAGTATTAACACTTACACTTACAGGGTAAAGTCAATCGTGACGTCACACAGGTCTAGGATACAGATCACGTGCTGACGTCTTGCTATTGTTATTACAGAACACCCAGCCACTGCAGAAAATATTTATTTGACCAGCCTGACAGATCCTGCGCAGTTCACACTCTAAGTGGTCAACCTTGGAGCATGATCACTGATCAAGAAACATGGGATACTATATCAAATACAGAAATATCAAAATAGTCATGTAGAAATTACCATTTTTTTACTTAAATATCGTGGTGTATTCAGCACGCAATGAAGCGTAGCAAAAAAAAAAAAAAAAAACTAATATATTTTAATAAAATAAATAAAAACAATAGTGTTATATTTTTATTTTCAAAATTATTCAAATATATATATATTTTTAAACACGATTTCAGGTGTTTTTTACTACAATAATATTACAACATCGCAATTCAAAATACTTTATACTTTATAGGCTAAAGTACGAAAAAAAAAAATAAAAAAATAAAGCCAGCAAGGTATAAGGAATGAAAACACTTGATCATCGACTGCAATCTTGGTTAATTATTCATTTTGCAGGTCAAGTAAAAATCAGACTACATTCAAACCTAATTAATTATCAAACTTAAGTAATTTAATGATAAATTTGAGAGAAAAATAAGGATAGGAGAAATCAGCGCGGGCCTTATCATATAGTGAAGAGAGTACCATTAGTTTTAGTGTGCTGGCACAGATATAACTAACAAATTGAACAGCTTTCGACACTAAACTATTGACTAATAAAGGAACAACTGTTTTGAAGCCGACTATAAGCGATTTCAGTCACATCCACTTCCGTTTCTACTTATCACGCATGCGTAGAACGTCGAAATGGAAGCGGATGTGAGCAAAATCGCTTATAGTCGGCGTTAAAACAGTTGTTCCTTTATTAGTCAATAAGAGAAAACAGATTGTATGTGTGCTTTCGTCAGTTCTTACAGACTCAGAGAGAAACTATAGTTCATCTTCAAGTCTGCAAGGACTGACAAAGGCGCACGCACACACACATGCTGTTAGTAAGTCCTGTTTTCTGCTACTAAAATGACGATCAACTATGGTTAGTCAAATGTAATGCGCATTTATTGTAGCAATAAAACTGGGGTTACCAAGAACACTACACGGAAAAAAATACTATCTATGGCAGGTACATGTATCCTGTATTTTGCAACAGGTACACTTTAATTTAGAACAGCCGAACAGGTAGTTATAAACTATAATGATAGTGCATCACACCTTTATTGTAGCATATTGCACCTGCATTACACTTCTCCCAATACTAGTTCGAGCGGAAACAGTGTAATTAGCTATGTAAAGTCAACTGTGATTGGCTAGTAGGTTTATATAACACGCTCTCTGATTGGTTTAGCACCACGGATACAGCTTTTGGCGGGAACGACTTTGTTTTGGCCAGAGTGTAGGTATTATTCTAGTATTATACTACAATAATTCGAATAATACCTATCTGTTCTAGGTTGTACGTCTACCTATTGCATTTACTTGCCTTAAGTATTATTTAGTTTTGGTGTAAATTCTCTTGTACTGAAAACTATATTCAATATGTAGCTTATTATCTGTATGCTAGTATGTTGTCTCAACAATATGACGTCACAATAAAGTAAGATAAATAACTCACACAGTATCCTTGAATAGTTTTATTGTTATAATAATAATATACATTACAGCATGTTGTCCCTAAGCTAATTATTATACATGTACGTACTTTACATTATCACTGCTACATCAGTATATATATAATATATATATATATATATATATATATATATATATATATATATATATATATATATATATATATATATATATACACCACAGTCTGTGTTATCACAACAGTCACTTTTATGGGCGTACTAAAGAACATAAAATAGTCTTGCTTGAAAGTTATCTAAAGTTTTTTTTTTTTTTTTTTTAAATATATATTTATTTATTTCCCTTTTTTTCCCCTTGTTTTTTTATAAATCAAGTGTTACGGATTGCTATACCTCGTATCTGACATTTTCTTGCCATAATTATAACTTCAAATCTTGTCTATTCATTTCATAAAATTCATAGCTGCGTGACAAAAAAAAAAAAAAAAGGTCAGGTACAAGATACAGATACACCTGAAAAAACATAATTTAATTCGATATAAAAATATAGGTTTACTTTATTTTATGTATATATATTTTATTGTATGTACTGTTTCGAGGGCTTAGAGGTGTAAAAGAAGTCATAAACCTTGCACTTACAAAAATACATCTTGCATTTGAATAAACATGATTTATTTTATTTAGAACATATGGCTGCGATGTATGGTTCATTTTTACAGAGTAAACTGGCTGGGATCCGTCATGCTGTTCATGTAGATGTGTTCAGCGGAGGCAGGGGTTGCTGAGAAAAACATTGCAGTTAGTACATTTACATATATACGTACATATACGTGCATATAATTTATGTAATGTTCAAAACATTGCACATGTTAAAATATGCTAATACATACATACAGTCCGCGCCACCTACAGTCCACGCCAGCTAAGGATGCAACCAATAAGAGAGCGCCAAAAAAACTCTCCATTTAGTTAACATTACCCCACCTCCCAGCGACCTTGAGCGTCTATTGGTGCGTGGCTCGATTTCAATTAATCGCAAACATCCTTAGGTGGCACGGACTGTAAGAATGTTTGCGATTAATCGACATCGAGCTAGGAGCCAATCGACGCTCAAGGTTGTTAGGAGGTGGGGTAATGTTAACTAAATTGAGAGTTTTTTGGTGCTCTCTTATTGGTCGCATCCGTAGGTGGCGCGGACTGTACACGTACACTCGTATACTTGATAAAATGCTTAAAACATTGCAGCCAGAACATATACATACAAGTACCCGTGCGCAAATAATTGATATTTATAATGCTAAAAAATGTACACTCACGCTTTCATATAATGAGGAAGACAAGAATTATAAAAATTAGGGGGTGATTTTATTGCATATTCTACAAAAAGAATCGTCCTAAATGATAAACTGAAAGAAAAATTTTAAGTTCATTGAGTATTTTTTATTAAATTTGAAAGTCACAAAATGACGTGACAGTCGGTAACTTTTTCTTATGCCCACAATAATAAGTTACCAACCATGACGTATTTTTTTTTTCGTAAAAATACTTATACTTAATAAACTCAAAAATTACAAATTCACATATCAATTGATCCAGGACAATGTCGTCTTTTATAATTTGCAGTAAAACTACTCTCTACAAATTGTTGTCTTCCTCACTGATAAAACACTCAAGAATAACTCACTTATCTCAAAGTAGTCTGCCGTGTCGCCAGCATCCTTGCGTGCCGACTCCAAGGCGTCCCTCACGGCAAACAAAGTCACGATACTCATGCACATTGCCGGCTCACCAGTCGCTGTGTAAATATCATATTGCATTAGACGTCGTTACATGACAAAAATCATCGTAATTTTTGTGAAGCAAATCAGACTTGTACGTGTAACAATACGTTCACAATTATTGCAGTTCATAAATATCTTAAAGGAATAGACCAGAGAAAAACATAAGCATTTATATCACAAAACACTTGATGGGATTTATATAAATAATATTAGTTTGTCTTAAAACCCAACTGTAGCCCCGTAGCAGTGATCAGAAAATTCGATTTATGCAACCCGCACAACATTTTCATACTAATTTTTGCATGTTTCTGACGTCATAAACATGAATTTTCACGCAAATTGCATACTTTACAGTTTTTTCACGCTCACTCATGGGGCTACATTAACATTCTGGTAAAAATTGTCATCAGTTTTGAAGATCCCATTTTTGTTTATTCATTAAAAAGCACATGTTGTTTTATGTGGTCTATGGCTTTAACGTACTTAAGAAGTAAGAAAACGTTGCTAGTGCAGCAATTGCATCATGTATGAATATTTTAACTACATGTATTAAATGTAATTGTACCTTTCGACTTGAGAACTCCATTCAAGTTAGGAGCGTCTCTCCTGAAGTGAATGTTGAACTTCACGGGAATGTCCTTGGCTCCTGGTACTTTGTAGTTCTGAAATATTACACAATCGTTGTTATTCAACAAAGAGATGCAATACGAAAGAAAAAGTTTTAGGCTTCTATATCATATCAAAGAAACAACAGTATTAAGTTACAAATACAATAGTATAAATTAAAATAAAGCGGGTGTTACCGCATTGATGAAAAGTTCTCAAAACATTTTAATACTTCTAAATATTTAAACTAAATAATTTAAGATTAATATAAAAATGGTTTAAATAAATGTATCTAGTATGTCTCACTCAAAAATTGCTAGACTTACAAAATTGTCTTTTTAATATCAAATAATAATAGTAAACACGCTTATAAGACGCTACAGCAATGCCTAAGATTCAAAATTTGAGGATCCTAAAAGCTTTTGTCTACCACATATTATTGGTTGTAGCATATGCTTCATCTAACACAAGGTCATTTACATAAGCTAGAAGTCAAGTACTCACCCACGTGCTGTTGTTTACAATCTAACTCAAGGTCATTTACATAAGCTAGAGGTCAAGTACTCACCCACGTGCTGTTGTTTACAATCTAACTCAAGGTCATTTACATAAGCTAGAGGTCAAGTACTCACCCACGTGCTGTTGTTTACAATCTAACTCAAGGTCATTTACATAAGCTAGAGGTCAAGTACTCACCCACGTGCTGTTGTTTACAATCTAACTCAAGGTCATTTACATAAGCTAGAAGTCAAGTACTCACCCACGTGCTGTTGTTTACAATCTAACTCAAGGTCATTTACATAAGCTAGAGGTCAAGTACTCACCCACGTGCTGTTGTTTACAATCTAACTCAAGGTCATTTACATATGCTAGAAGTCAAGTACTCACCCACGTGCTGTTGTTTACAATCTAACTCAAGGTCATTTACATAAGCTAGAGGTCAAGTACTCACCCACGTGCTGTTGTTTACAATCTAACTCAAGGTCATTTACATAAGCTAGAGGTCAAGTACTCACCCACGTGCTGTTGTTTACAATCTAACTCAAGGTCATTTACATAAGCTAGAGGTCAAGTACTCACCCACGTGCTGTTGTTTACAATCTAACTCAAGGTTATTTACATAAGCTAGAGGTCAAGTACTCACCCACGTGCTGTTGTTTACAATCTAACTCAAGGTCATTTACATAAGCTAGAGGTCAAGTACTCACCCACGTGCTGTTGTTTACAATCTAACTCAAGGTCATTTACATAAGCTAGAAGTCAAGTACTCACCCACGTGCTGTTGATTACAATCTAACTCAAGGTCATTTACATAAGCTAGAGGTCAAGTACTCACCCACGTGCTGTTGTTTACAATCTAACTCAAGGTCATTTACATAAGCTAGAGGTCAAGTACTCACCCACGTGCTGTTGTTTACAATCTAACTCAAGTTCATTTACATAAGCTAGAGGTCAAGTACTCACCCACGTGCTGTTGTTTACAATCTAACTCAAGGTCATTTACATATGCTAGAGGTCAAGTACTCACCCACGTGCTGTTGTTTACAATCTAACTCAAGGTCACTTACATAAGCTAGAGGTCAAGTACTCACCCACGTGCTGTTGTTTACAATCTAACTCAAGGTCATTTACATATGCTAGAGGTCAAGTACTCACCCACGTGCTGTTGTTTACAATCTAACTCAAGGTCATTTACATAAGCTAGAGGTCAACTACTCACCCACGTGCTGTTGTTTACAATCTAACTCAAGGTCATTTACATATAAGCTAGAGGTCAACTACTCACCCACGTGCTGTTGTTTACAATCTAACTCAAGGTCATTTACATAAGCTAGAGGTCAAGTACTCACCCACGTGCTGTTGTTTACAATCTAACTCAAGGTCATTTACATAAGCTAGAAGTCAAGTACTCACCCACGTGCTGTTGTTTACAATCTAACTCAAGGTCATTTACATAAGCTAGAGGTCAAGTACTCACCCACGTGCTGTTGTTTACAATCTAACTCAAGGTCATTTACATAAGCTAGAGGTTAAGTACTCACCCACGTGCTGTTGTTTACAATCTAACTCAAGGTCATTTACATAAGCTAGAAGTCAAGTACTCACCCACGTGCTGTTGTTTACAATCTAACTCAAGGTCATTTACATAAGCTAGAGGTCAAGTACTCACCCACGTGCTGTTGTTTACAATCTAACTCAAGGTCATTTACATAAGCTAGAAGTCAAGTACTCACCCACGTGCTGTTGTTTACAATCTAACTCAAGGTCATTTACATAAGCTAGAGGTCAAGTACTCACTCACGTGCTGTTGTTTACAATCTAACTCAAGGTCATTTACATAAGCTAGAGGTCAAGTACTCACCCACGTGCTGTTGTTTACAATCTAACTCAAGGTCATTTACATAAGCTAGAGGTCAAGTACTCACCCACGTGCTGTTGTTTACAATCTAACTCAAGGTCACTTACATAAGCTAGAGGTCAAGTACTCACCCACGTGCTGTTGTTTACAATCTAACTCAAGGTCACTTACATAAGCTAGAGGTCAAGTACTCACTCACGTGCTGTTGTTTACAATCTAACTCAAGGTCATTTACATAAGCTAGAGGTCAAGTACTCACCCACGTGCTGTTGTTTACAATCTAACTCAAGGTCATTTACATATGCTAGAGGTCAAGTACTCACCCACGTGCTGTTGTTTACAATCTAACTCAAGGTCATTTACATAAGCTAGAGGTCAAGTACTCACCCACGTGCTGTTGTTTACAATCTAACTCAAGGTCACTTACATAAGCTAGAAGTCAAGTACTCACCCACGTGCTGTTGTTTACAATCTAACTCAAGGTCATTTACATAAGCTAGAGGTCAAGTACTCACCCACGTGCTGTTGTTTACAATCTAACTCAAGGTCACTTACATAAGCTAGAGGTCAAGTACTCACCCACGTGCTGTTGTTTACAATCTAACTCAAGGTCATTTACATAAGCTAGAGGTCAAGTACTCACCCACGTGCTGTTGTTTACAATCTAACTCAAGGTCATTTACATAAGCTAGAAGTCAAGTACTCACCCACGTGCTGTTGTTTACAATCTAACTCAAGGTCATTTACATATGCTAGAAGTCAAGTACTCACCCACGTGCTGTTGTTTACAATCTAACTCAAGGTCATTTACATATGCTAGAGGTCAAGTACTCACCCACGTGCTGTTGTTTACAATCTAACTCAAGGTCATTTACATAAGCTAGAAGTCAAGTACTCACCCACGTGCTGTTGTTTACAATCTAACTCAAGGTCATTTACATAAGCTAGAGGTCAAGTACTCACCCACGTGCTGTTGTTTACAATCTAACTCAAGGTCATTTACATAAGCTAGAGGTCAAGTACTCACCCACGTGCTGTTGTTTACAATCTAACTCAAGGTCATTTACATAAGCTAGAGGTCAAGTACTCACCCACGTGCTGTTGTTTACAATCTAACTCAAGGTCATTTACATAAGCTAGAGGTCAAGTACTCACCCACGTGCTGTTGTTTACAATCTAACTCAAGGTCACTTACATAAGCTAGAGGTCAAGTACTCACCCACGTGCTGTTGTTTACAATCTAACTCAAGGTCATTTACATAAGCTAGAGGTCAAGTACTCACCCACGTGCTGTTGTTTACAATCTAACTCAAGGTCATTTACATATGCTAGAGGTCAAGTACTCACCCACGTGCTGTTGTTTACAATCTAACTCAAGGTCATTTACATAAGCTAGAGGTCAAGTACTCACCCACGTGCTGTTGTTTACAATCTAACTCAAGGTCATTTACATAAGCTAGAGGTCAAGTACTCACCCACGTGCTGTTGTTTACAATCTAACTCAAGGTCATTTACATAAGCTAGAGGTCAAGTACTCACCCACGTGCTGTTGTTTACAATCTAACTCAAGGTCATTTACATAAGCTAGAGGTCAAGTACTCACCCACGTGCTGTTGTTTACAATCTAACTCAAGGTCACTTACATAAGCTAGAGGTCAAGTACTCACCCACGTGCTGTTGTTTACAATCTAACTCAAGGTCATTTACATAAGCTAGAAGTCAAGTACTCACCCACGTGCTGTTGTTTACAATCTAACTCAAGGTCATTTACATAAGCTAGAGGTCAAGTACTCACCCACGTGCTGTTGTTTACAATCTAACTCAAGGTCACTTACATAAGCTAGAGGTCAAGTACTCACCCACGTGCTGTTGTTTACAATCTAACTCAAGGTCATTTACATAAGCTAGAAGTCAAGTACTCACCCACGTGCTGTTGTTTACAATCTAACTCAAGGTCACTTACATAAGCTAGAGGTCAAGTACTCACCCACGTGCTGTTGTTTACAATCTAACTCAAGGTCACTTACATAAGCTAGAGGTCAAGTACTCACCCACGTGCTGTTGTTTACAATCTAACTCAAGGTCATTTACATAAGCTAGAGGTCAAGTACTCACCCACGTGCTGTTGTTTACAATCTAACTCAAGGTCATTTACATAAGCTAGAAGTCAAGTACTCACCCACGTGCTGTTGTTTACAATCTAACTCAAGGTCATTTACATAAGCTAGAAGTCAAGTACTCACCCACGTGCTGTTGTTTACAATCTAACTCAAGGTCATTTACATATGCTAGAGGTCAAGTACTCACCCACGTGCTGTTGTTTACAATCTAACTCAAGGTCACTTACATAAGCTAGAGGTCAAGTACTCACCCACGTGCTGTTGTTTACAATCTAACTCAAGGTCATTTACATAAGCTAGAGGTCAAGTACTCACCCACGTGCTGTTGTTTACAATCTAACTCAAGGTCATTTACATAAGCTAGAAGTCAAGTACTCACCCACGTGCTGTTGTTTACAATCTGTCCGCTGTCTGGATTATAGACGATCTGCTCGCTGAGCCAGTAGCCCATGCCCATCACGAAGGCTCCCTCAATCTGACCCACGTCTACCATGGGACTTAAGCTTTGACCTACGTCTTCAAGAATATCAACTTGAAGCACCTTTAAAAATTTTAAGTATATTTTAAATATTGAGCCGCGTTTTGTAAGTTAAAAAAAAAATACTATATGAAAATTTGCCTTAAATTTGAATTTGAATATTGAATTAACAACATTGAACAGTTGTTTTATATGTTATTCTAAATAGCAATGCGTTTTATACTACATTATGGTAAAATGCAAGAAAAAATTACGTAACATATTTCAAGTGTTTACGATTTATATTAATGTCTGTAGCCTCTTGGCTTTCTTGGCTCACATTATCATCCAAATTAATTCATTTTTATACATCTTAGTTGTGTAGAAATACATTAAGAAGAAACCAAATAATTATTGCTGCATTTATGCCATATAGCATAACCATTGCTGAATAATAGAGTTATTTAAATATAATTTTTTTTACAACAGTACTTTGTAATACTTTGAATGTTTTTGTAATCCAGATAGTATTTAACATTATCCGAATTCATATTCGGAACGTTTTTATATTCGTATAAAAAATTCGGATAAATGTTTAAAGGTTAAATACAGACTTAAATTAATCCGAGCTGACTTTTGTCGATCTCTTCCCCCCGTGACTTTGTTTGTTGAATTTGTCATACTATAGCAATCGCTTTACAATATAACTGTTCAGATGTTGTCAACTGTTGCGCATATATGTTGTTGTTATTTCATATTAAGGAAGGTCCGTGGTGTTACCTGCTTCTCTCCGGTGAGGATGTCAACCTTCACCTCGGCGATGGCCACGCCCCAGATGTTGTACTCCTTGACATCATCCTTGGCAGGAGAGAACCTGCGAAATGCAAGTGTAAACAAATATATTCAAGTATGTTATGTCTCTGTACTGTTACTGTGCAGCTTAAAACAAGTTATATGGTTATTGTTTTTTTAAGTGTAAATTTTAATATTAAAATTAAAAAATAAAGCAATTTGAGGTCCAAACATTTTGATATATCGTCTGCAAGTTCAATGGTTTGATTTTTTGCATACGTATCGTATAACTTAAAGGATCGAATAGACCAGAAAAAAACATAAGCATTTATGTCAGAAAACACTTGATGGGATTTATATAAATAACATTAGTTTGTCTCAAAACCCAACTGTAGCCCCGTAGCAGTGATTAAAAGATTCGACTTATGCAACCCGCACAACATTTTCATACTAATTTTTGTATGTTTCTGACGTCATAAACATGAATAGTCACGCAAATTGCATACTTTACAGTTTTTTCACGCTCTCTCGTGGTGCTACATTGACATTTTGGTAATAATTGTCATCAGTTTTTACTGTTTTGAAGATCCCATTTCATGTTTATTCATTAAAAAGCACATGTTTTTTATGTGGTCTATGGCTTTCAGATTATTGTCCCAGAGCAACATATTACAAACACAGCTGGCTCTCAAACAAGCAGGAAAAAGTTGTGTTTAGACTTACATGTAGTGAGAACACAGGTCGACATTTTGCTTGAAGGCCTCTGCAATCAGTTGCTCCCACGTGGGGTTGGTCATGGTCTCTCTCACAGGCTCCAGCTTGCTCAGCAAGTCTTGGCAAGCCATCATCGTAGCCTGAAAATTAAGGTTATCGGTGATGAATAAGTCATAAAATTATTATACTAACTTCATTATGTAAAGCTGAGTCTGCATTTTACTTGTGTTTGATGCACATAAATGTAAAGGATAAGAAGTTAAGCTTATTTGTAAACCTGTTACTTTGCCAAAAAAAAAAAAAAAAAAAAAAAAAATCACATTTAAACAGTTTTTAGTGATTGTCATTTTTTCGTGCTCCAAAGTATAATTATATAAAAAAATACACTGATGGCGAACAAGCTTATATCTTTTTACGTTGTCCAGATTAAATAATGCAACTATCAAAGGAGTTGAGTGACTTCAAGTTACTATAATATCCAGTTGCTTATTGTTTTTTGTTGTTGTGCATATTTAATAACATAATTAAAAGAATGTTTTTGGTATTGATAAATAACACAAAAGTTGACGAGCTTGAGCGGTTTGTTCCAATACTCACGTAGCTGACAGACTCGCTGCCCACACTGCCTCCGGTGACCGTGCAGTTAGGGGCAGTCAGGCTGCTGCTCGGCTTCACGGAAATCTTGTCCAGGGAAATACCAAGAATATGAGCAGCCACTTGAGCAACCTACAAAATATTCTAAATATAGTTATATATTATACGAGAATTTTAAAAGTGCTTTAGGTGAAATGCTTTCTCATTGGCTTAAAATATGTAAAAATGTGTCAAGTGTCTGCATTCAAATTTTGTTGGTCTCAGTGCAGTATAGCTTTGTGTAAAAAAATTAGAATGAGAATAAAAAGAAGAAGAAGATGTAAAAGCAATGTTAAAAGTCAGGAAATTATTGTAACCACCTGTGATTGGCTAGCACGCTACGCTGGTAAGCTCTATTGTTTTGTGAAAACTGACCTTTGTGTTAAGTCCTTGTCCCATCTCAATGCCACCGTGCGTGATGGCCACCGTGCCGTCCGAGTGGAAGATTGAGACCAGGGCGTTGAAGTTGCCAGAGAAAAAGTAACGGTACTGCATAGGGACAATCGACATACCGATCTTCTTCCAGCGGTTTGACTGAAAAATAACAAATAATCACGTCATTGAGCGTCTTATTGTAACATGTACACGCAATTAATTGTGATAAAATATTTTATTATTCAAAAATATAGCCTATACAACTTAGAAATGCTATTCTTCTGAGAAAAACACGTTGTATTAGGAGTAAAATATTTAATTGAGCTTTTTTTTTTGTTAATGAACTGTACGTATAACTTTGTTATAGGGATTTCATACGTCTCTACATAAGACTAAAACATCACTTCTCCTTCTCTCTCTCTCTCTCTCTCTCTCTCTCTCTCTCTCTCTCTCTCTCTCTCGAAATAAGAAATAATTGTTGTATCGTTGCACAACATCAAGCACTGAACTTTTCAATCGTTTACTTAACTAATAATTTACAAATTACATAATGTTAAATTACAATAACAAATAATAACTGGAAATGTATAAAGTCACTTTTACGCTAGAATATTTCACATTTGTTTACAATCTCTTCTGCAAATTCTACTATGACTCGTTTTATTTTTGAATCTTTCATATTAAGGCAATGAAACTATTGACATTAACGTTGTGCAAGAGAAACTGATATTGAATTTACGTTCTAATAATACACAAGGGGTCAGAAAAATGAAAATAAAGGAGTACCTGGTTGAAAGTGTTTGCATTTTGTCGCCTTGCGTCGAATTCTGACTTTTGCTTGAGGTCTTCAATTAAGGCAGGCAGAGGGTTGTTACTCATGGTCATATTAGCCAGGCGCACCGCCAGAGGGTCTTGCTTCGTCACCCGGGCGATGTTCTCCATTATCTCCTCAATAAATGCAATGCCCTCGTTTGTTCCTGATTGAACATTGCGTCATTAGCAAAATGTTAACAATAGCAAATGAGGCGCAATTTGGGTCGTTGTACACTTATCCGCCGCGTAACAATTACATAAAAGCAGGCGAAGCTTTCAAAAACTTTCAAAAGAAAATGACATAAGTAACAACATTATAATGTAGTGACAAAGATCTATAAGTCGTGCAAAGGTCTGCACGTGGGCTGAGCGCAGAGTTTTCAACCTAGCATGCAACTGAACTCAACTGTGAGTTCCTTTCTTTTGCAATTTAATCTTTTTAACATTTAAGTAACATTTACGCGGTGGTTAAGTGTACATTACTAATAATTACTTGCCTGGAGCACGACACCACGTGTTTGAAGCAGTGTCCGTGCGGATCTCGTGCAAGTTCAAGTTAAACGTGGTTGAATCGTAGCAGTTAGGGAAGAAGATAGCGGTGGCGGGCAGGGCGTTGTCATTGAGACTGAAGCCACTGTTCTGGTAGATATCAGTGTTGAGGCTCTCGATCTTGCCTACAGCATCCACCCCCACCTGTCAAATATCTAGCACACTTAACACTAATCTCGTCTGCTAGAGTGACCTGCACCTTTTTGGCAACACCAATGTTAAGTGAAATGAAAGCGCAATGCGTATGTCTTTTGTATCTATCTATCTTTTGCAAATTTTAATCATCCATTTCCGTTATTTTTACTATTTTTAGGATTTTGCTGTAAAAATGTTTTGCATGCAATGTTGTTGTTGGTGTTGATGTTTTTTACTTTTACGCGGAAATACATCTTGAAGATTGGGCAAAATCAGTAACACGCACGAATTGCGATTTCGCTTGCTTGCGTTATTAAACTGTATAACTATTATCTAATAAGCTACATTGGGAAATGTCTTATTGAAATATGTCGTCAATTTTAGACGTTAATATTCGCTGCTCAAACGTTATAATATAATTAATAAATTAGACATTTAAATTCAGTTTTTCTATATTTATTTTCCAGCTTCTCCTATAAATACCCAAATCAAATAATCCATCGACTCTAAATAAATTTCCATATAAGCCCGTGTTGTCCAAAGCTTTAATCAAACTGTGTGTTACCTCGTATTTGTTCTTAAGGTCATGTCGCTTGCCCATGACGTCCATGTTGGAGCTCATGGTCATCACCATCCTCACGGGCTTGTTTAACAGGTCAGCTGCCACTGCGCACGCGGCTGCCACGTGAGAGGACCGCGAGATCTTGCCACCGTAACCTCCGCCCAGCCGCCGCACGTTCACTGTGACCCTATATAGATCAAGACAATCAGATTGCTATTGGAAATTACCTTACAGTTTCATAAGTTTGCAAAAACAACAGATCATTTTAATCGGCAAAAAAAAAAAAAAAAAAAAAAAAAAATCATTTGTGATTCTGAATTATTTCAAATTTTTGAACAAATTAATTTTTCCTGCCATAGCCAATACTACACTTTGTGATCACATATATAGCGTCGAGGAACAAACTTAAATCTATATGGCGAGAGAGAGAGAGAGAGGGGGGGGGGGGAGAGAACATTTGCATGGTAAACTCACGCATTGGCAGGCACGTTGATTGCATGTGAGATGGCGAGCTGCACGTGGTCCATCCACTGCGTGGCGGAGAACACCTCAAAGCCGTCCTCCTTGGGCACCACCAGACTGGTGTGCGTCTCCATGTGCATGTGGTACTGATTACCAATGTCGAACGTGCCATTGATCGTGTGGACCACGGCCTTGTTGTGCTCTGAAAACAATGAAGACTTGTTACAATGTTAGACTTGTAATAATTAAATGAGGGATACTATAGAATAGAGCTGGGAAATACACGTTTATTTTGAAATCAGTTTTAAATTGATTGATTATTTGATTTGGGAATTAAGAAACTCATAAAAATATATATATATTAATAAAAACCCGAATTAGAAAATATTACTTCTTTAAAATCGATCAGAAAACCGTTTTCGTGTTGCACATTAAAAATTTTACATTAATTATATCTGACCTAAAAAAAATCTTAGCAAGTTTAAAAAATTATTATTTATCAAACTAACATTAAATTTTTATTCAAATAAAAAATCGTTGATTTTTTTCTATTAATGTTTAAGCTATTTTACGATTTTTACAAATTATTCGAACTGAAAAATCTATTAAAAAATCATTTAAAGTTCAACTTGCTTTAACCGAATTTTAAAATATTTGTGTTATTATCCAATGTCAATATTTTGATGATTTTCTACAGCTCTATATTTATATTACAGATATATTATTCTTTTATGTTTTTAGCAAATGAAAATTTCTTGGTGACCGCCATACTCGACAAAATTATACTATATTCTTTATGATAATGGTTTATCTTACCCTTAGATTGTTTGGCAACGACTTTGTTGTCCTTGACCTCTAGTTTCTTCATGCGCCCCCCAGTAGTATTGATGACGTCATCAATGGTGAGGACAGGCTTCGTCACGTTGGCGTACTCCACAATCACCGCACCTGCGGCGTTCATAGCGATGGTCCGTGTCTCTGCCACGACCACGCCCACCACCTGACCTGCGTACTGCACCTCGCCGCTGCAGAAGATCTGCATCACACGGACAAAAATTAATTTCTTAATTTATGCTGCAGACATAATACAAGCCAAAATTTGATGTACACAGGATGGTGATAATATATTTAAGCATTCAAAAACTCGCACTAAACTTGCAATGTAATTTTAATGTATTGAAACGCACGCCATGGATTTAAATGGTAAAATGTATTATCGCAGTCCTGTGCATAGTACAACATATTTGCTAGTACAATAAGTAAGAAACAAATAAATGTTGACTTACAAATCAAAGTATATATAGTATACCTACCAAATACAATAATTATACATCAATGCATGAGTGTATTTTTACTAAATAATCAGGCTAGTATTAATGTAAGTATGATGAGTACTATAGTGATATAGTTATAGCTACTATACCTAAACATTAGTGTTTGCTCTGTACCACATTGCACTGCAGCAGTGACAATATCATTTTTCGTGTCTTGTCAGTCTTTTACTCCATAACTCATTTACTCAAAAAATTAAAAACATTCTTCAATTCCTCATATTTCAAAATGTATATATTGCTGATATTTAAATGATCTTTACCTCCTCTGGACCAGGCTCTATCTCTGGCGGCA
This sequence comes from Ecdyonurus torrentis, assembly GCA_949318235.1. NCBI lineage: Eukaryota > Metazoa > Arthropoda > Insecta > Ephemeroptera > Heptageniidae > Ecdyonurus > Ecdyonurus torrentis. The sequence goes on from OX439130.1 coordinate 51,942,742, forward strand.
TGAAGTTGTTGGTTCCCTTAATGTCCTTAGCTTCAAAGAAAGCCACCACGCCTGCACGTTGCTGTCAAAACATTGTAATTTACGTCATTTAAATTTTATCTGATTTGGGATCAATAATCACAAAATCAATAATTTAACATTTAATACTTCTCTGTTTCATTTGTTAAATTTATGAATTAAGTTTATTATTCACAATATTGCATATACCATACAATTTTTTATCTTAAGCTCAAAGTATCGTAAAAACTTTAAAAGAAAACAGTCAATAGTTTCAACTATTGTTACACTTTTCTTGACGTACGGCTAATATTTTTATGTTGGTGTTTTTGTCATCCATTAAGGTTAACATTTTTATCTATTTCAAAATACCGACTGAAATATTGTGGCGTAGTTATTTACCAGAGCAGGTGCTGGGTCTATCCGCGTGATGTTGCCTGTTGCGACCGTGGTGACCACGAACATTGCGTGGAGCTCGTTAGCAGTGACAGGGAAGTCGTTGATGTACTCGGCCTCACCTGTAGTCGTAAGTAATAGCCAGGTAATAACATTGTACGAACACAGACAAAATAGATCAGACATTAACTAAGTTTAGTATTTGTTACCGGATGTTTGCGCCACTGCCTCTAACTTAGGGATTGCCTGGTTGAGTGGCCACAACGAGGAGTCGCTCTGGAAGTCTTGAGTGCCAGATGACAGGTCTCTGATGATGGTCTCTGCTCCAGTCACGTGTCGTGGAGACACCTATACAATGGTAAACTTTAATGTAGGCTATTTTGCAACCAAAAACTAAATCTACAGTAATTAATTATTATAGTGCTTGCCTCTATAATTTTTATGAGGTTACAATTCCGCCCCACCTTTAATCTTACCTCCTTACACCAGGTAGGCAAGAGGATAGTAAAGTGACCTGCTAAATTCAGGTACTAATACTACCTATTGCAAAACAAAGGATTGGTATACTAGAGTTGTACTTGGATTTAGGGTATTTTTTGTTGCATATATGTGTAGTGTAATATGTATAAATTATTACTACGTACATGTGTATCACAAACGTAGCAGACAAAAAGTCATTCATTATAACAACAGACCTCTCAGCTAGATCTACAGCAGCAACGCAACATTAAGTTATGGCTGAATATATGACTGACTATTATTATTATTCTTCATCACTAGTTTTTTTTATTATTATTATTTATTTATTTTTCTCTTTTTATTAATTTTTTTTATTCACAATTGTGATATAAAGTTTTTATTATTTTTTTAAAGATATTGTAACTTTTTTTTCTTTTTCTTTTGCTCTCTTTCTACGTAGTATTATTACTACTTCTTTCTTATTATAACTTTGTATGCAATCAAAAATTATCATGAATGTTTTCTGTTGGGGTTGGGTGTAAGAGTGGGCCAGACATATTGTCAGGCTTTTTAAAAATTTGTATTTTTTTCTATGCATTTTTTTGAATAAAGATGATTATTTATTTATGAGTTTATGGACTGGCTGAGTTGTTTTTTAAATTTTGTTCTTGCCATTACTGTCGGAGATATGAAAATAGCAAAAAAAAAAAAAAAAAAAAGTTTTATATATATATATTAAAAATATAAAAATATTCGAAATATTTTCACTCTTAGAGGCTTACTTAAATAAAAGTTCCTGTATTTAAAGAGCAAGGTAAAAACTACGTAAGAAGTAGGTGCAAATGTGTCGTTTTAATCACTTTGATAACTATACCCTCGCTGTTGTGCGTATTAATCCACCGGCCAACTTCCAGTACCTGTTAAATTTACTTAAATGTTAACTGAGTTAGCAACTATGATAACCAAATCTATGCTTTAACATCTCACAGAACCTAACAATCACCTTGGATGGGTCAAGTCCCAGCAAGAACTTATAGAAAAGCGCCTGCGCCAACTGCTTGCGGTACTCGGGCTGTGCGTCAGGTAGTACCCAGTCAGGTTGTAGCTCTGCTGCCAGGGTAGTCATCGCCTGACTGATTGTGGCGGGGTCAAGTAACTTCTTGTTCAAGAGGAAATCCTCTGTGTTGCTGGCGTGGCTCTGTACCACAAAACACGCAAACGAGAATTTTAAAAATACATACATAAATATGGAATTGAAGATATTTTTAAATTTTAATTCTATGATATTTAATAACGTAACAATTTGATATTTTATTTCTAAGGCTTTATATGTACTCACAAATGTAGGATTGATGCCTCCAAACACGAGCCTGGGTTTTTCTACCACGGTCCAGTTAGTCTTATTGTCGACACGAACCAAGAAACCTGCGTTCACGTAGGCGTGAGCGTTTTGGGAACGTGGCATGATCTGTACCAAATATTGGAAATTGTATATATATATATATATATATATATTACATAGCATCCTAACATAACAGTCGTCATATTTATGGAACTAAAATATACCCAAGAATTAATCGAAAATTTACTCCGACCATTATATTTGTTATTTTTGCATTTGTCATTAGCAATGTATATATAAAAGTATATAATGTGAACAAAATTTGGTTCAGAAAAACTTGCAACTAAAAATTTTCTTCTTTCATTAGTTTGTAAAAATATGGCACATTAAGTGCTGTATTGAAGACTGTGCTTATATAATACTTTGCTGTATATTATAGAAATTTGACACAGGTTCAATGCTAACGTCACAAAAGACCACTACTTGACCTTGAAAGTCTTGAGGCTGTGGTCAGCATCAGTAATCGTAGGAAACTCAATGTTGAGGATCACTTTCTTGGTCATGTCGTATGTGAGGAAGTCTGTCAGGGTCACTTTGCTCGTCGCGGTTGCACTGGTTGCTGAAATAACATCATCTAGTTTATCACCGATAAAATATATGAATATTTTCTACTGATATTTAAGCCCGGTATTTGCCGTGACTGCCTAGTGAAACCGTGGAAACGTCTATACGTAAACTGGACAGTTACTTAAATCACATAAACATCTACATCACTTATAATGTTGTGCGTCGTCAAGCAAACACGCATCGTGCAAAGTGTTGTGCTCTCACACTTCACGTGCGCACCCCCACCCTACTTAATTTCAAACTAGGAGCCACTCTTATTTTCCCGAGCCACCTATGATTGGCTAATACGCTTAACCAATAAGCTTAATTGTTTTGGTGTGTAGTTAAATGATGGAACAATTGCCATGAACAAACATTACCTCTCCTCTCCCAGTCAGCTTCCGACAGGTAACATATAAATACGCATTGTGTCCGACAAATTGCCTACCTAACAGGATACCCCACGCTAACTCACTTACCGATATTAAGCGTGGCGCCCACTGCCTCAAGAATCACGTAGATGTCAGAGGGGAACTCAGGGTGTTGTCGCTTCAACATCAGGTTGCCAGCCAGGGTACCAATCTGTGTTCAGGTGGAAATTGTTTATATTTAGCAAAAGTGCTTCAATTAAATGTATAAAGAAGTCACATTTCCTACATTTATTTGACTGAGCATGCACGTACATTTCTGACCGACGTATTCGCCACGAGGTCCAGGTGCTCCGCCAGTTGCTTGAGGTAGGTGAGACCTGAGGTGGTGGTGCTGGAGAACAGGTTGATGACCTCGGTCAAGCTGTTGTTTGCTCCCACAGTGAAGGCAGGCGTGGTGCTGTTGGTGCGAAGTTCAACCACGTCTTTGATGTCGATACGCTTCTCAATCCCACCACTGCGGTACACGCCTGAAGTATTTTAAAAACACAAAAATAAATAATTAAATATAGAGCAAGAAAACATAATTTGAAATTCATGTTAAAATTATAAAATTATAATAAAGAAATTATAATAAGTATATAATTCACAAAATGGCAAGTATAAATTTCCCATTCTTTGACCGATAAACAAAGTTGCAACATTGTAAACATATGGACTCAACCTTCACATGGATACTGACGCCGGGCTAATAAAGCAAAAAGGTTATTAACGTACAGATTTCTATCCATCATATTTGAATTTAAAAATGACGGTTAGCAACGTATCCTTGTAAACGGTAAAAAAGGGTTGATAATACTACAATTTTACCTAAGTTAGGTAAAACATACAACATTAAAGTTGTATTGACATTGCATTGTATGGTATATCAATATCTGTTCCCAGGTTGATATTTACATGTTACAAATTACAAGTTTTGTGTACTTGCTATTATAATTAATTTTTTCCCCGATAAGATCCATGGAAACACATATGTATATTTAACTTTAAATGTTTGGTGTACCTTCTGCTGTGTTCCCGGCGACCAGTTTGTAGACGGCATCTCCAATTTCATTGAACACAGTGAAGAGGTTTGCGAGGTTGAAGACTTTGTACCAGTTCTCAGCTGGAAGTTGAATGTTGATGGACGTCGGCTCTACGACAGCAAAATCTTCAGAGTTTGTCTTGCAAGTCCCAGCGCAAGCTTTGCCAGTTTTAGAGCAAATTTTGTACAAGTCCTGAAAATGAAAAGTATAGCTTTATGTAGCACTCAACGGTATATAACCCAAACAACGTGTGATTTAATACAAATTCCCGAGATAAGATGAACCTCTGACTTGACATGGGCTACTAACACATTGCTTCTGTAGTCGCATATACCCTACACTGGGACCCAAATTTTTGATCTCCTGTACTTCAAACAATTAAGTGCGACACAGACTCACCACAGTGTATCAAAAAATATGAAATCAAATTAAATAATAAAAAATAAGTTTCTCTAAGATGGAATATGTTTATTTTCTTAGCTAGTTAAAAAATATTACCTCTATATCTGCACAGGCTTTCTTCATTTTTGGTGTTGCGTCACTAGCGAGTGCTTTGAAGGCGTCAAGTATGGGGCGATATCCAGTACAACGACAAATTTGACCTCCAAATGCATTCTCAACCTGAGCCATGGTTGGAGTCTTGTCGTTTGACAAACTAAAACACATATTAAATTTAATGTTCACTGATTACAGATTATGCAATTTCACATTAATTTAACTTTCATCAAAGTGATATTTATGTACCTGTACATGCTCATGACCATGCCAGGGGAACAGAAGCCACACTGGGTGCCGTTGAACTCTGCCAAGTTAGCTTGAATCGGATGGTATCCTTCACGTTTGCTACCAATGCCTTCCACTGTGGTGATTTCCCAGCCGTGCACCGAGAGTACGGGCACCAAGCACTGCAGTACATGCAAAACATTAATTATTACATTACATAATATGTTCACTGGCTTGGCTTGGTTACTCACTGAGTTGATGGAGAAGGTCTGTCGTTCCTTGGAGACCGGATGCTCGACCGTGGCCGCCACAACACACGCACCACACCCGCCTTCATAGCACATGAACTTGGTGCCCTTCAGTCCTGCCACGTCGCGGATGTAAGCGTTGAGTGCCAACGTGTCCCCCACATCGCTGCCAACTGTAAGCCAGGACACAGCACAAGGTTATCTAAAATGTTTTATGTATTAAGGAGATCATGACCTTGTACAATTAATAACAATAAAACATAAAATATGCGAGATGGGACTATTATTCATCAACATATTATGTCCATCAACCCTTCTTTAAGCTTAGGACAGCGGTCGATTTCTTATCAATCCAACTGAAAGCGATAAAAAATTGACCGCTGTCCTGCGTTGTACAAACTTAGATTAAAAAAAAAAAAAAAAAAAAAACGTAAAATAGGCAACGTTAGGATTTAATGACGCCATGAATTCCGGGTCTACAATATAAATTTTTGCGTGGGTTACCTACTTCACAAGTTTCTTCCCAGTTTATGTAAATACTAAAGGGACATCATAATATAAATGTATAATTGTTCCACCTCGATCGTGAGAAGAAATTTTGTTTGAGGCCAGTGGCCAGTATCTCTTTAGGTAACGTTTTTTTTTGTAAAGAACTTAAGTCTTATGACGTCACGATGTAAGGGTTAAAGCCAACGTGGACGCCTCATCGTTTTCCAATGAGTGGGAGAGTAGGAGGATTGAAGGAATGAGTCGGGAGGGAGTGTAATACATATTATTTGTTTATTTGTTTCTTAATATACTGTACTTAATTAATTTATTAATTTATACATGCATTTTCAATATAGTTCCTACATGTATTTGTTGTCCAGACCAACGCATGTTGTAACATCAGTTCCCATTATGAACTGTCTGTTTGTACCAATAAAAACAAAAATAAATTTATTAGAATAATGTCAAGTGTTATGACATGATATCAAATTATCCATACTCATCGTGAGATGCATTGTAATTTTGTTTTGAGTTGAGAGCTGATATGTAATCAGTTAATCTCGCTTACTAAATAAGAGTCACACAAGATTTTTATCAGCCAGTTAAATATTCTGCATGTAATCATATGGATTGAGATCATCTTATATAATATCTGGATATTATACATTATCTTACTTCTAGCACGAGTTTGCTTCAGTTTCTCGACTTCTCTACTAAAAAAACTTTAAACCAATATTGCTTTTTAATTGTATCATATCATATCATTTAATATTATGTAAAAAAAAAAAAAAAAAAAAAAAAGAAAAAAAAAAAAAAAAAAAAAAAAAAAAGCAATACTATTGTTAATTATTACAACAATAAAAAAACACGTTATTATCAATTAAAATTTATCAATAAATTTATACTTAAATAAAAATGTATTATCAATTAAAATTTACCAAAAAGTTTAATATTTAAAACATGAATAATTATATATAAAAAAAGTGTTTAAGTATTTTTTATACCGAGTTAAACCATTTTATAAAAATTAAAAACTATAAATTGTGGATTATTTAAAAAACATTTATTTATAAGTAAAAAAAAAAAAAAAAACATTAACATTATGAATTTTGTGTCTATACTAATTTAAAATTGTAACTGACTGTACTGTTAAACAGTTGGGTTAAATTGAGAGGTTCTGTAGCCTGATTTCGCCCAATAAAAAGCCGTTAATTATTATTATTATTATTATTATTATTGCTTTACGTAAACTCCTTGGTTGCTTGATTTATTTTTATTTGTTAGTCAACTTATTATTCAATCAATATTTTTTATGCAAGCTTAATATTTAATTTATTATATCCATGTTATTGGTAGGCTGTTCACAGTGACACCTACGTAAAGTTACGTAACTCTTACGTAATGATACGACATTCAATGTTGTTTGGATTATTACGTGAAAGTTACGTGACTTTTCGTAATTCTTACGTAAAGATACGACAATCAATGTTATTTGGATTACTACGTAAAAGTTACGTGATTTTACGTAACTCTTACGTAAAGATAAGACAATCAATGTTATTTGGATCATTACGTGAAAGTTACGTCACTTAACGCGTTATTTTGAGCAGACTTTTATACCTTTGCATTTTGTTGTACAAGGCATAATTCAGTGGAGATAAAACTTGCACGAAACTGCACAGAGCAGCAATCTGCATGTTTTTACTTGATTAAATGTGTTTGTGAGAACAATGTAGAATGATAACAATTCAATTGATAAGTCAATGTCACTTACTGTACTGATGTAATGACTTCACAATTTGTTAGAACATAGATATTAATTAATCTCAAATATTCAACAACCTTGGCTAACTTGGAATTTCCTTGCTTATTACTGGATATGCGGGCGCAATTACATAATAATGCCTAAGCTCAAACCCTTTTTCTATTTGACATGATGTTGCGCCTATGTAAGGGACTTTTTGTGTAACAGCCAAAGATTAAATAATATTTTATTACGTTCCAAATTTTGAGGTTAAGATTGTTTGCGACAAAAATTGAAAATAAAAATTCATATTTTGCATGATAGATTCTACTTGCCGATTTGTGCTAAGCAAACATATATTATGGTACTTGCGTGAAATGTTAAAATAATAGGCAACTAAAAAAAAAAAAAAAAAAAAAAAAATTCTTATGTCAAATATCAAGTTTGCCACAATGAATATTTAAATTAAATCGTAATTTTAAAAAATGAGCCCAATTAAATATAACAAAATGAGGTAAAAGTTTTGTAATGTAACTTTGCAGCAACATTTTGGTGGCAACAAAGGTTTGTTTACTTTAAAACTAACAGTTTAACAATGAAAATATTTGCACGACAGCGGCGGTAGCAGCAAGCCACGTTGTTTATAATGACTTAGCAAAAATGTTTCATTCTATGAATAAAAAAAATAGATTTGACCCCGCATCAAAATTGTCGATTTACCTGTAACTGATTTGCCATTCAGTTTGAAAGTCACCTCATGGGCGTAAGGGGTTGGGGTATCCGAACTGTAAAATAATAATAAAGAAAAGTACAGAAAATAATTTGTAAATAAATAAGCTCTTAAATACATTTATAATTATTTTTAATTGCATATCTTGAAAGAGTTTATTGCTGATTAATTTAAACATTTTAAAGGTTTAAAACCAATTCCACCTTCTTAATAAAAGTTTTACTTTGTATTTTCCATGTTGACTTATGACAGAAATACCTACATAAGTTATATAAGTTGTATTGATGGCACATTGCATTGTCTAATTTAACTGATCCAAAAAAATATAGAAAAATAATAATAATAAGAAGAAAACACCAATCAAAAATCAAGCTGTTTCAGAAAATGTAATAAATTAGTTTAGTATATTTTTTATCTTGATTCAATATTTATATATATAAAACATATTTTTACAACCAGATGCACATGCACCCTTTTCCCAAACAAATCCCCCCAGATAAACACCAATATTTGACGGGTGATCAATGTAATATTGACGTTATAATACGTGTTAAGTTCTATTCCTCTAACTTGAATAAAATACGAGAAAATAGGGGTGTACTTCTAGTTGAGAGAACCTCGCTTCTTTGATTAATATCTCCTACAATAGTAAACATGGATTAGTAAACAATAACAAATTCTTCCTTTCCTCCCCCCTTTTTTATTTCAACTTAATTAATTCCTATATTTTTCTTCTTTAATTTCTGTTTTTTAGTTATATATAAAAGTGACTTCGCAATAATGATGTTTCATAATCACCTTCCGAAAAGCGAGTTCCACATGACTGCAAACTTATACGGAGCACGAGATACGACTGATCGCCGCTGCAAGCCTAGCTACAAGCAAGTGAGAGAAGTCGCTTATCACGATTAGATAACAACTTCAATAACAAAGGACTTGGAGAGCACAGAGAACAAAGTCGACTGATGTCAACATCAGGTGATCACAAGATGTACGCCAAATATTTTACAATGCACAATAGATATTACTTGAGTTCATATTCAATGTATGTCTCTAAATTGGATCAGTATATCTATAAATAATTATGCACTACAACATAATATTTATGTTTTACAATTATGAAAATGTCATATATTCATATAAAATCATATAATATGATTCTTAACATACTTTACTTGGAACGATTAAATTGCGTAATTTATGCTGCATTATACCATAGTTTATGCTAAAATTATTTATGTTTTTCTAATTTAGCATGTTAAATTGGAACAACATAAATAATTATTGTGTAAAACACAATAATTTATTTTAAATAACATAATTATTATGCAATACAGCATAATAATTAATAACTATGTTAAAGTAGCATAAATATGATTTAGTATAGCATAATTATTTACATTGTTCTAACTTAGCATCATATATTCTATGAAGATATCAAAGCAACATAAATTACGTAATTTATACCTCCCGTGTTTACTATGCAGTGCTTTTTAGTCAGGTGAGTATGCGCCCAACGTCGGACGCGACGAAACGTCGTGAACAGGAGAAGAACAACACCTGCAACGGTTATCCCGTTAGAGCCTACGACACTAGCAATGTCTCACCTCATTTATCGAACCGTGAAAACCTACTTATCAACGTTCTTACTATTGTATTAAAAATATGCTTATTACTTATTAGTGTAATAATAATAATAAAAAAAACATATATTTTTTTTACTTTAAAATGAAATTAAACATAATAATTAATAACAAATAACTTACCCAACGAATGGTGAGAAAAAGGCAAAATGCATTATACACTAAATGTGATCTTACACACCTTATACCATTTATAATGTTATTGTAATGAAAATAATGTTGTTATTTATTTCTGTAGTAGATGTACCGCAAGGAAATGAAAAACCTGCACAACTATAGACTGAAAAGCATTACTAAAATTGCAGGTTATTCAATTCATGTCGGTACCATACTACCAATGTATAATGAATTGAACAAGAAAAGCTGCCTGTTTCTTGGATGAAAATAAAAACAAAGCAAATAAGAATTAATTACATATTGTAGCAGATAAGTGTTGTTTAAGATTACAGTATATAAAAATTATTCAAGCTATAGACCACATAAAACAAAATATGCTTTTTAATGAATAAACATGAAATGGGATCTTCAAAACTGATGACAATTTTAACCAGAGAGCGTGAATAAACTGTAAAGTATGCAATTTGCGTGAAAATTCATGTTTATGACGTCAGAAACATGCAAAAATTAGTATGAAAATGTTGTGCGGGTTGCATAAATTGAATTTTCTGATCACTGCTACGGAGCTACAGTTGGGTTTAGAGACAAACTAAAGTTATTTATGTAACTCCCATCAAGTGTTTTGTGATATAAATGCTTATGTTTTTCTCTGGTCTATTCCTTTAATTGTTTATTTTAGCGCAGTTGATTTTATTTTGTGATGGATGTACTTGATTCTAAGCCAATACGATGCCGTTCGCCAGTTACGTCACTGATAAGGTGAATAAAAATACACCCGGTGATATGACGTCTTTGGTGAATTACTTTAAGCTGCGCGACCTTGGCCAAAACTTTTACCGGAGCAACTAACCTTTTATATATGGACCTTGCTTTGTAGCATTGTAAATTTAGCGCCAGCATTTGAATGTTAAAATATATTATCACAATCATTTGTACACCACTGAATTATTATTATTGATCATAAACAACTATAATAGTATGTGCATTGTTGTTATGATTTTCATTTTGCTTACAAATATCTGTTTTCTTATCTTTTTCTTTTTTTCTTTTTGTTTTCATATTTAATATTTGCTTTAGTATATATATATATACAGGGGTAGAAGTTGAAAATTTCTCTTGCCTGGACCATATTATAATTAAAGGAGGATGATATGCGGGGCGAAGCCCCGCCAACGGGGGGTCAAGGGGGGCGTAGCCCCCTTGCGGGGGTCAAGGGGGCAGAGCCCCCTGCGGGGGTTAAGGGGGCAGGGCCCCCTTACCGCCGGAGGCGCGATTTTTTTAAATATCTATGCAATTTTAACGATTTCTGTTAAAAATAATTAAACAATATTATAAGATCATAGTTTCACTTTTTTACCTAATATTATTGCTATATAGCAAAAAATGTTTTAAGGTGACTAAGTAAATGTGTGCAATGTTAAAACAAAACTTCATAAAACTTAGTTCGTGTTTTTTATGTATGGGGATAAATAAAAGAGGATTCCGATTATACTGTTTTCGGTTTTCCACAACTAGAAAAAATTCTATTCTTTACGGCATGATTCTTTTTTTCAAGATTAAAAATCAAATATTTTATTTTAGTTTTATTTTTTACATTTTGCATAATATTAGTGCATTAAAATAAAAAATATGTGACGAACTTACTGAAATTATGTTCTCTTCAAAAATGATGAAACTTTTTAAACGGCAAAGCAGTGGAAATAAATGAAAAAAAAAAAAATTTGAATTTTTTTTTTTTTTTTGCTTTACTATTTATTTCCACCACTTTACTGTTTTAAAGTTGTTAATAATTATTTGAACATAACTTCAGAAAAATCATACTTTTTTATTATTATTTTTTTTTCATGTATTTATTTTTGTCATTAAAAAAATAGCAATGAAGCTCCTGATATTATGTTGGCTTACAAAATTAAAATTTTGTTCATTGATTTATTTATGTCCAATATCCACTACTTCAATGTTTCAAAGTTGTTCATGATATTTTATGTGAACATAGTTTCAGGAAATTAATTATAATTATATTAATTATTATATTTTGTGGAAATTTATGAATAAATAATATCGAAAAATTGTGATGAGTTTTCTGAAATGATTTCTAATGAAAAAAAGCATGAACATCTTTAATGTCTTGTTTATATATTGAACTTTTTGTAATTCAAATTGCTAATTACAAAAAGTTCAATATGAACAAGGCAAACCATGAGTGAAGTGGCAAAAATTAATGGAGGGGCTGGGGGCAGTATTTTGATCCAAAATCTTCACAAGAGTTTTTGTACTTTTATGATAAACTTAAAACATTATCAGACAATTTTTTATTACATTTGATAATTTATTTTTATTTTTTTAATAAATTTAATTTCTCATTTTTTTTTTCTTCCGCATTTGATTTAGTTCAAAATATTTAGCTATTGAATTGCATGCAATGAGACTGTAATATTAGTTAATTAATGTAAATACTGAAAAATAAATTTAGGGAAACATGATGCTTTCAGAACCCTTTATAGATTAAATCATTAATTATACACTTTTGTACTAATTAAGGTAAATTTATAGAAGTAAACTAGTCATTTACTTGAATGAAATAGATTTGATTTTTATTATTACTTATTTGGCCCTCTTTTTTTCTTTTCTTTTTCTTCCTTTTTTTTTTTTTTTTTTTTTTTTTAAGTTTAGAACTTTTACCGAAACCTGCCGGGACCAAGTCCCGGCAGAATTTCTTATGCCGGGACTTGGTCCCGGCAGTCCCGCCTAACTTCTACCCCTGTATAATATATATATATATATATTAAAAATTAGAATTTTTCACTTTGTTTTTAATTTTCTCTCCTTGCTATTTTAATTAATTTTTAATTACCCTGATTTTTAATTTTCTACAATGTATGTAAATAATAAAACAATTAAATTAAATAATAGTCTTTATTGAAAAACAGAAATATAAATACAATTTGAAAAAGCTAAATTTAGGCGTGACTGTCTGGCGCACTCTTAAACCCCTAACATGATTTGCATTAGAACTTTTTTAATAGTCTGACCTATAGTGATCAAATTTGTTTTTCCGTTGATCGAAAGCATTGAGTAAAAACAATTTGATTACTAAGGTTTCAACAACGAAAGAAAGAAAAAAAACAAAAAACAAAAAAACAACAACTTTAAGGCATGAAATGCTTCAGCTTTTTTATTTTAGTTTTATCACAAACATTGTGAGATTTAGAAATATATATTATTGACCAGCATTGCGAAGTTTAGGCGTAACAACTGTTTGATGTATGTACTCTCACACACCACATAAACATATTCAGAGACAACGTTGACCAATAGGCATTGAGATATACAATATATTATAATATTTTATGTAATTTATATACACTCAGAAAAACAAAAGTTCTCTGACAAAATTCACAAATGTTTAGATAGTGATAGCGTATAATAATCCTGGCAAAGAATAAAAGTATTATCTCCAAACTTTCATACTATATACATGTAGTAGAGCCTGGCTACAGTGAGTAGTGACGATGCAAGTATGATGAGCTTTTGTTAGAGCTGGAACTGACTTGGATCTGTCTCGCTGTGCAAGTAGATGTTCTCAGCGGAAGCCGGAAGTTCTATCATAAAACACGTCATCAATGCAACATCAAACATATTGAGTGTTTATGTTTACTCAAAAAGCGGAAAAGGAAGTGCCGGAAAAGGAAACCACGTGATGGTAAAAGTGGGAGGTAGCTCACCTGGCCTAGCTTGCTGCTGGTACCAACCTTTCTCCCACATTTACCGTCACGTGGTTTCCTCTTCCGGTCACTTCCTTTTCCGCATTTTGAGTAAACATAAACACTCATTATTGCAAATATGAATTTAGTGAAACAAATTGAGATGCCACCTGCATGTTATAAAAATATTAGCAGGTAACATTGTATTACTGGCTCAACTTAACATGTTTTCTTATGAGGCACTGAAGCAGTTGTAACTCTATATAATATAGAAATCTTTCTCAATATTAAAATTTGTACTATAGTTTACTGATACTCAAAGCTTTTGTTTTCCTAAATTTCAATCAACTTTTCTTTGTTTTATTCTCTTTCTCTTATTATAATTGTCATATTATTGACTTCGAATCCAGAAAATCTAAATTCTCTGAAGTTCAGTATATTTATAACTCAAGCTGTATTATGCTCTAATGCACCGTAAGAAAGCATGTATAAATTTAAAGAAGACAATACGGATAATTTGACAAAGTCGTCTGCTAGCATTTTGTTAGTATTGTTGCATGGCCTCACAGTTTGTTTATTTTCTCACTAAACTTACTTTTTGTATATATTATGATATACAAAACAAAAATAACTTATACACATGTATATATATATGTCTTATATACATGTCTTATATGTATCTGTATGCGCCGTTAATTAAAAGATACAATATTTGCTCGAAAGTAATTATGAAATTAATATTTACATTATAACATTATTAATTTATAAATTAAATTAATTGGATGGAATTAATTGATTAATTTATTTTATACTGCGTAGCATAAATGTTGATATTTTTTAATTGCATGAATTGCTGTAGAACATAATTTGTTATGCTATATGCAGCATAATTATTATTCAATAATACGTTGTTATGTTGCATGACATATTACAATTACATATTAGCAATGACATATTAGAGAGGTACAAGAAAAGGTGTTGCATTGCATGCAGTAATTTTGGCTATGCAATTGCTCAGCGATCAACTTACTCATCTCGTAATAATCTTGCGTGTCGCCGGCGTCTTCGCGAGCGGAGTTGAGAGCGTCCCTCACCGCGAACAGCGTGACGATGCTCATGCAGAAGGCGGGCTCACCAGTAGCTGCATGCAATCAAAATGAACAATTCTTATGGCTGATGAAAATTTAAAAATAATTATAATTATTATCTTAAAACACGTTTAAGTTTTAGTCCTTATTTAAAAAAAAAAAAACGGAATCAGAGCAGTTAGTTTCTCAAGGGGAAAAAAAAAAAAAAAAAAACGTGAAAAACGTGAAAAATGTTTTTTTTTATATATATAAGCGTAATGTTAAATTAGGATTCCAGGTTTCCAATGCTCTGTTATAGCACGCTCTTGATTACTTCTACGTCACAACCGATATGAATCATTCTCAGCAAACAGAACTCTGTGACACACACAACTTTGTGCTCATATTTTTAACATCCCATGGCTTCCTTTCCCGGTACTTCTGTTTACATTCTGTATAACTTTAAATAGAAGATCCTATGGAGACTTATTAAGGGACTTTATTATACCAAAATAAAAAGAAAGAAACTTGTGAACATTTGCACCTTTGGACTTGAGTACGCCGTTGTAGTTGGGAGCGTCTCGGCGGAAGTGAATGTTGAACTCTACTGGGATGTCCTTCGTACCAGGCACTTTGTAGTCCTGAACAAATCAACTTTAATTAAAACAAAAAGAGGTTCAATTTCAACGCTTTTTATCTTTTGTTGTCAGCTTATTGCATTGTAGCTACATCAAGGAAGATCAATAAATTGACTGTGCATGTTTTAAAAGAGAAAATCATCCTAAATTGAAGTATATATAATTTATATGTGTATAGGGCAATTTTTTGGGTTTTCACTTTTTTGTTGGTTTTGCATATTACGCAAATTTACTTTTTCAATGTACACGCTTTATTTCCAATCCAATGATACGAACCTTTTTTTTTTTTTTTTGCCTTGTTTCCAAGGTCCATATAATAAAGAGGTTGAGCGCAGCACAAAACTCGCGCAGTTGATTTTATTTTGTGATGGATTGTACTTGATTCTAAGCCAATACGATGCCGTTCACCAGTTACGTCACTGATAAGGTGAATAAAAATACACCTGGTGATATGACGTCTTTGGTGAATTCCCTTAAGCTACGCGACATTGGCCAAAAACTTTTCCCGGAGAATCCAACCTCTTATATATCGACCTTGCCTTGTTTCCAATAAATTGTTCATATTTTTTTATTTGTTTTTATAATTACATATCTTTAAGCACGTGTTTATACAGTAGTTAACAATTTTTTGTGCGTTTTTTTAAATCGTAATATAAACGAATGTGTATAATGTGATGCGTACTTATATTTTAAATATTTGCATAATATGGCTACTTTGTAACCCTGTTACCTTATTGCCTAAAAGTAAAGCGTATAATGCTACTTAAAAAAAAATAAACATTGTTTGATCGTGATTATTTCCTGGGTTTGTTAATACGCACAAGACTAAATTATATGTTAAAATATTTGAGGATATTTCCTTACCCACGTGCTGTTGTTGACCATGCGACCGTTGTCCGGGTCATATACGACCTGCTCACTGAGCCAGTAGCCCATGCCCATGACAAAGGCTCCTTCAATCTGACCGACGTCTACTATAGGACTAAGACTTTGACCTACGTCTTCCACAATGTCAACACGGAGAACCTAAACAATAGATCTTATCGGTGAGGAACGATTATTTTAGCTGAAACTTACTTTTAACCTTAAAAAACTACACTGCAAAAGGTATCACTATATTTAAAATATTTATTAATAAAGTAGACGTCAAATAACAATATATTATATAAAAAGCAGTGCAGCTAAAAAAATAATTTACATAATTGAGTATAATAATTCCAAAAACCGCTTCTTTCATTTCAACAAAGGTGGTATCGTACTGGATATTGATAAGAAACTCACCTTTATTGAAAATAGAAGCAGCGGGTTTTGAAACTAGCAAATAATTATTTTCTCCCTATACTTATTGATAAATTTCATATTTTCTTCAGTTTAAAGCCTCAATATTATTTTTATTTTGTACATATGCAAGTACCTGTTTTTCTCCGGTGAGAATGTCAACCATGACCTCGGCAATGGCTGCCCCGTATATCATGTACTTCTTCACGTCATCTTTGGCTGGTGAGAACCTAAATAATTTATTTGTTTACTTGTTGTTGTATAATATAAAACATACTAAATTTTATACAAGAAAATAGTCCTAGCAGCCACCTCGCAGACTTACATGTAGTGAGAACACAGGTCGACATTTTGCTTGAAGGCCTCTGCAATTAGTTGTTCCCACGTGGGGTTGGTCATGGTCTCTCTCACAGGCTCCAACTTGCTCAGTAAGTCTTGGCAAGCCATCATAGTTGCCTGAAAATCGTAAACTTACGATCATTTATGGTCTAAACATCGCGTGGAGTTAGTGGCAGGTAAAAATGTCGGCCTACGAAAATACTTGCAGTACAAACTATACCATTAGGTTGTTATTTTATTTGATTTATTCGTGGCGTGTGCCAATTTCTCTATTGCAATTAAAATGTAGAGCAAATGTTTCTGACACTTGCAAGCTTAATCAACATTTTTACCTAATTACAATTAGTCTGCACGTGTTTGGTTTCTTTTATAGCAATAAGGAAAAAAAATTCATAATCTAAAAGAGGACATAGTACTGAATCGATTCATATGCAAATTTCTAATTTATGAGTTCATTAAGTATTTTTAATTAAACTTTGAATATTGAATAATGACGTCATATGAGTCAACTTATACATGTGGGCATAAGAAAAAGTTGATAATTGTGACGTCAATTGGTGACTTTCAAAAATTAATTAAAAATACTTACTGAACTCAAAAATTACAAATTCACATATATATTGATACAGGACGATTTTTTCTTTTAGAATATGCAATAAAATTACCCCCTAAAATGTTTTGGTCTTCCTCGCATTGATGTATACTTACGTAACCCGCTGACTCGCTGCCTACACTGCCGCCTGTGAGTGCACAGTTTGGTGCTGTGTGGCTCTGGCTGGGCTTGACCGATACTTTATCGAGAGAAATACCCAGGACATGAGCTGCGATTTGTGCTACCTAAACACAAGAAAAGTATCATCCATCTAGCATGATCTCTTATCATTACAAATGTAAATCATGGCATATAATTATTCATACCTTGGTGTTCAAGCCCTGTCCCATTTCTATTCCACCGTGCGTCACTGCTACTGTGCCATCCGAGTGAAAGATTGAGACAAGCGCGCTGAAGTTGCCAAGGTACTCGTACAGGAAACTCATTGGAACGATGGACATACCCAGCTTCTTCCAACGGTTGTTCTGATCAATATGATTACAGTTTCTTATGTTGTTAGCAGTAACATTACATTATACGTATAAATATATTGCACTACATTCGTCTCGTCAATTTTGAAAATTATAAACTAAATATATTATAGAACTTAAATTCATTCAATCATT
The DNA here is from genome assembly GCA_949318235.1 of Ecdyonurus torrentis. Lineage (NCBI taxonomy): Eukaryota > Metazoa > Arthropoda > Insecta > Ephemeroptera > Heptageniidae > Ecdyonurus > Ecdyonurus torrentis. The sequence goes on from OX439130.1 coordinate 51,960,933, forward strand.
CAATAATTTGTTCTATTTATTTATATTCATTACAAATATTTACCTTGTTAAAGTTATTTGCGTTGCTCCGCCGCGCCTGATAGTCACACTTTTGCTGCAGGTCTGCGATCATGCTAGGCAGGGGGTTGTTAGTCTCCAACATGTTCGCCAGGCGAACTGAGAGCGGATCTTGCTTCGTCACCCGGGCGATGTGTTCCATCACCTCCTCAATAAAAGCTGTGCCTTCGTTCGAGCCTAAGAAAACAATAAAAATTGATACAAAAAATTATGGGAATTCCATCAAATAAAATAAAATTTGAGATTTGTGAAATGACTGAGTTACTTTGTTGCAAGTTATTCTCAATCTTATGATACGGCAGTTATAAAACTCGCAAAAAAAAAAATAAAAATAAAAATAAATAAATAATTGTCACTTAACAACTTTTTTGCAAGATTTTCATCAAACTTCAAGCAAAAAGAAAGAAAAATAAAGAAGATAATTTTAAACTTTAATTTCCCAGGTCAGTTGCCCAAATGTCATAATAGTAAAAGTTTAAAATATGCTTTAAAATAAATGTTTTCTTTTTCAAGACACTAATATTTTTTAGTCATTTTTTATTTCATGACTGATTTTGAGATGTATACATTTGACTGACCCGGCGATCTGCACCAGGTGTTGGAGGCGACGTCTGTGATGACGGATTGCGCCCGCAGGTCAAACATTGAGGAGTCGTAGCAGTTGACGGTGTAGGCCAAGAATGCGACTGGCAGCGCGCTGTCATTGTGACTGAACCCGTCGTTCTGGTACATGTCTGCACTGAGGTACTGGATCTTGCCTACGTCATCTACGCCGACCTAATAGTAATAGACAGACTTTGCAGTAGATATCAAATGTAGTACATCTCAGTTAACGTTATTTCAAAAATATATTTGATTTTTTTTACTCGATAAATTAACTAATAACAATAAAAATAAATTTAATCACAACCAGATTAAGTGTGTTGTGATATGACCTCACAAACGAAGGACAGTACCCAGCCGTGACCGCAGATGGCTTGCAAACTTTCAATATTCTGATTTGGTTTGACATATCAGTTGATGAGACATACTGAAATGTTTACCTCGTACGTGTGTTGTAGGTCGTGTCTCTTGCCCATGACCTCCATGTTGGAGCCCAAGGTCATGGCCATCCTCACTGGCCGCGCTAGAAGGTCAGCAGCTACAGCGCAGGCCACGGCAACGTGGGCAGCGCGAGAGATCTTGGCACCAAACCCTCCGCCTAAACGCCGCACTGTCACGTTCACGCTGGAAAATGAAAAGTATTTGTAAACCAACTAAGCCGAATAAATCCAACAACGTGTACGTGATTTAGTACAATAAATGAGAATGTGATCCGTCCCGAGGAATCTCTGTCTTGACGTGGGCAACTACCACCTTGCACTTTATCTTTTAAGCCTCAACGTCTCTCCTACAGTTTTACCTGCGACACACTGACATACGCACGGGAATCAATGTGTGGAGAACATGAGAGCGCATTCAGTGTACTCTGAAAAGCCGCATATAACCTGCATTTAATACGAACGCGTGTTCTCTCGCTCGTCAAACCAGCACGCATTCTACTGTGTTACAGTCGCTGCTACACTGCAGATAAAGTTGAGTTTATAACTGAGGAACTCTCAGATATAAGAAAGTTTGTGACAAACTTACGTGTTGGCAGGTATGTTGAGGGCCTGTGCTATGGCTGTCTGTACATGGTCCATGTGTTGTGTGGCGGAGAACACGTCAAAGCCGTCCTCCTTGGGCACCACCAGACTGGTGTGCGTCTCCATGTGCATGTGGTACTGCTGACCAATCTCAAACTTGCCGTTGATAGTGTGGACCACGGCCTTGCTGGGATCTGCATGTTTTGTTTGACATTCTACAGTTTTGTTTGACATTTACGTATGTTTACGTGTGTATATATGTACTGTCACTTTGATAATATTTGGGACACAAAGGATTTTACGTATTTTTACCGCACCAATATGAGTAAATGAATAACAATGAGAGAGGTGTTCACTGTTGCACTTCTCCACCTTTTACTTGACTTCTATCATTTTGATGATCCAATTGGTCAAGACAGGAAACGAGTCGTCAAAGCGATAAGTAAAAATCATGCAAACAAGAGAGAAGGAGTAATGGGTGGGCGAGCATATTTTGGTTTGTTTTGATAAAAGTCAAGTAAAAGGCGGAGAAGTGCAGTAGTGAATACCACTCTTATTGTTATGCATCGACTCGTATTGGTGCGGTAAAAACACGTCAAATTCTTTGTGTCCGAAATATTATCAAAGTGACAGTACACACACAGTATATGTTATTGAATAATAGTAAAAAATAATGATAATAAAAAATAATAATAATAATAAAAAAAAAAACGAAAAAAAAAATAAATAAATAAACGGAAAATGTCTCCTCTAGTAGGTACGTACACGAATTCTGTTAATTTTGCAATATTCAAATATTAACTTGGAACAAGTATTGTCACTGTCATTTAATCATAGATCAACTGTCACCTATATTCTATTACAATATGTTTCACCTGCATTATGTTTTTACTGCAGTATATCAATACCAGTTACAGGCTAATGTTTACCTCTACTGCAATTTACAGTATTTATGTTTTTGCTAAAAGTAGTAATTTTTTACGTGCTCTCAAAATAATTTTGATAATTTTTACTTTTCTTTTCCTCGGTGACAATTTTCATATCCTTGACCTGCAGTTTTCTTAATCGATCCTCCGTTGTTTTGATGACATCATCAATGGTGATGACAGGTTTGGTTACGTTCTCGTACTCCACGATGACCGCTCCGGCGGCGTTGATTGCAGTATTGTGGCTGTCAGCTATGACCACGCCCACCACTTGACCTGCATACTGCACCTTGCCGCTGCAGAAGATCTGTGCATTGAGGGAAAGTTATTAAATATTATTATGTCAGCTTAAAACACGTAATAATTACTGTCTCTAATATTCCTTCATTTAAATACTTGCTGCCTCGATGTCTATCGATAAACCATATCATGGTTAAACAAAAATCATGCATATAAATATGAAATTAGTGAAACAGGCTTTTCTTGCGTGCTTCACCGATGACCCCCGCCCTAACATGAAACACTCAATCATTTATATTGTACTTATGAAGCCTCAAGCAAATGGGTCGAAATTTTTACTTGTTTTGCTCCTAGCTCCTATGTATATACATGTTATGCGTATATACAATGTGATGCCCCTTTTTTTTCTTGCCATAACTGTGATATTTTGCTATACACCTTGTCCACGTATCCCGTCAAGACAGAAGTCTTATAACGTGTACATTTTCTTTCACAAACAATTGAATTCTATTAGCTTATACGGAAATAACATATGTGTGCAAAATGAAGTTTTGCGTCAACTGAAATCTCCATCTGATCGCATTGTATGGCCATAAGCCAATAGAGTTCATTTTTTTATGAAAGAGACTGTACAATACAAACTGCACATACATTATACAGCCAAGACCTAGAACACATCCCAGCATTCGCCATGGCAACGTAGAGAAACCGTGGAAGTCATGACCTTGACAAAGTTTAGAACCATAGTGACCTTGAACTTGAGTGTTCTAAAGTAAGTGCTGGGGTCATCAGGTCAATACCAATTTGCATTGCATTACTAGATGATAAAAAAATATTCTATCTTATTTGTATGCCATTCTTGATTGCCAGTAACGTACGTTCAATTGAAGAACTGCTTTGAAATTAGTAATAAAATAATTAATTGACTATATACCTCTTCATCAGCTGGGAAGTCAATTTGAGGAGGGGTGAAGCTGTTGATACCTTTGATGTCTTCAGCCTTGAAGAAAGCCACCACTCCGGGTCTGTTCTGCAATACAATCAGCAGAACACGCGGCGTGGTTATAGTGGATCATGTCTTTGCGAGATGTTACGTTTATTTATCTTACGTGTTTGTTTAAATTTTAGTTGACATACATAAGCCAAATAAATGTTATGCGTGTTTTTCTAATAAGAATGCAATTGCAGTTTTACAGCAAAGTTTTGAATTCTTAAATATACTATCACAATCATGTGTACAGTCTTGTTTTGTTACTTTTTTTATATTATTTTATGTGAGATTGCAAGTAAACTGTTTGTGAATTTTGTAGTGAATTTAATGAACTTGTATTTTTTTATTTAGATCTTGAATTTACATTAAAAAAAGAACATTTTTGAACAATATTACAATTTGAGGAGCCAATATACCAGAGCTGCGGTGGGGTCAATGCTAACGATATTGCCAGTCGCGACAGTGGTGAGCACAAAGATGGCATGCAGTTCTCCTGGCGTGCTGGGGATGTCGTTGATGTACTCAGCCTCACCTGCACGGTAGGTAATTAAAAATAAGCATAAAAAAATGGTAATTTTATTTCATATTCAAAAAGAAAACGTGGCACTGAATCAATAGATACGTGAATTTCTAATTTTTGAGTTCATTATTTGAAACTTAAAAAATTGCGTCACGGTCATTAACTTTTTTATATGCCCACATGCATAAGTACACACGCGTCATTTCGTGACAAAAAAATTACTTAAAAATACTTAATGGACCTAAAAATTAGACATTCACATATTTATTGATTCAGGACGATGTCCTCTTTTAGATTTAGCAATAAAATTAACCCCTAAATTTTTTAGTCTTCCTCATTCTATTACATGAAAACACAACACATGTTTTAAATCAGTGACTAGTTTTAACAAAACTATCAAACTAACGTTTTTACATTGCGTGCAATTTATCATCGCAATTTACCGTTGAGTTAATTTCCTCTGCAATTTACCACTAAGTTTGTGAAGAGTTCAAACAAATAATTCCAGGAAAAAATAAATGACGTAAAATGTGTGCTGTATAGCATAAATGTTGCTATGTTGCAATTGTCCAAATCAACGGTTACTCCCAACCAACATCAGTCATATCACCTGTAGTTTGCGCTGCGGCCTCTATCTTAGGGATGGGTTGGTTCAACGGCCACAGAGACTCATCTGTTTGGAAGTCCTGACTTCCTGACGACAGCTCGCGGACCAAGTTTTCTGCTCCGCTCAGGTGTCGGGGAGAAACCTAAGAATTACAAGACGTCCTTAAATATCGGAGACTTCAACGCCTGCAATAGTCACATACTGGAGCTCCAAGACTACAGTTTAGAAATCTGATGACTAATTAACATGCTTAAATATTAGACTAACATTCAGATACTGGAACTTCAATATTGTGGTTGAAAAGCCTGATAATTAGTTAAGTAATACACTTATATAAAGGAGACTTCAACGCCTGCATGGAGCTCCAAATATTACCATTTTTTTTATTTGTCTTTACATCGAGAAAAGGGGAGATGAAATTTTACTTCTTATGAGAGTTACTGGAGAATTTTTAAATATTATTATATTCTGTTAAAACACAAGAATTTCCCATTTAGATTGTATAAGTTGATATGAAATATTACTCAATTCCAAGATGATGGATATATACAGTGCTAAAGTATAATAAACTTAGTAAGAGAGAGCGCCTTTGTTTCACACCACGTGTGATTGGGTAGCGCGGTAAGCCAATAACATCCATTGTCTTTTTAAATACTAAGCATTCACGATGCTGAATACTTTTCATTAAAGTCTCAATTGCATTGTATTTCATTAATACAGTGTAATAAAATTATATAGTGTTCTTTACGTTTTTTTTTTATTTACTTTATGTATATTCTATGCTTCAGCCTACTACATATATGCTCTTCTAAAGGGTATAATAGCCTGAGAAAACTAACCGCTACTGAGAGTGGAGTAAAATAAAAGTTAGAGAAAACCTGTGACGTGGTTTATACCAGCGCTCACAACATTAAACATTTCTAACTTAGTAAACCAGCTGGTAAACAACGTCATCAAAGGTAAAGTGTACCTTGGAGGGGTCAAGCCCCAGCAAGAACTTATAGAAAAGCGCCTGCGCCAACTGCTTGCGGTACTCGGGCTGTGCGTCAGGTAGTACCCAGTCAGGTTGTAGCTCTGCTGCCAGGGTGGTCATCGCCTGACTGATTGTGGCGGGCTCAAGTAACTTCTTGTTCAAGAGGAAATCCTCGGTGTTGTTAGCGTGAGACTGCAACGTCAAGCAGTAAGACAATAGGGGTTAGCGGTGCGCACACACACACACTCTAATAAGCGTTTTTGTACACACTTTTGCAATCGTTTTAAGTATTTTTAAATTAACAGTTATGACGTAACCACATCCTAAATTTACCATATTTCAATGATATAAAGCAAACAATAATATTTTGCTGAAGTGATCATATTTCTATACAAATCACAATTATTTACTTTTTTGTTCTACATTAACTATACCCATTAAGTTAGAACTCACAAACGTGGGGTTAATTCCTGCAAACACGATGCTTGGTTTCTCCACTACGGTCCAGTCCACTGTATTATCGACTTTCACAAGGAACCCTGCAGCTACGTAGGCATGGGCGTTCTGTGACCGAGGCATTATCTAGAATATAGACCATCGAGTGTGTTGAATTGCAAAATACACAAATATAATAAAACGCAAGTTCAAATATTATTTTTAAGATTACATTTATACTTATTGGCAGCTAAAATGTTACATAAAACAAGATGCCAATTTCAAAAGCAAAGGGGCTCAAAATTAAGTTTAGTTACACACTAGGTTGACAGCTCTGTTCTTGCAACACCTGTGAACCTTTGTATTGACTTCTTATTATCTTTGAAATATTGGAATCCAATTCAAAATTTCATTATTTCTCTCTTTACTTCAATCGTATACAATTTTACATAAAAATAGTAACCGTAACTTTACTATTTGTCATTATGTTTGCAATACCGTAGTGACAAGAAGTCAATGCAAAGGTCTGCAAAGGTTGTGAGCACGCAACCTATCATGAAACTGAACTAGAATAATAATAATTACTGGCTTTTACTGTGCAAAATCAGGTTACAGACCTCTGTTTACCACAACTACAGTTACAATTTTTAAGTTAAATAAACAATAAGTTCAATATGTTATAGTAATGCATATATTATTTTTAAAGAAATGAATATTGATAACTTTTAATTTTCATAATGATAGTTTCATTTTATAAATTTACTGAAATATTTTTATACGTATTATAACAAGGCTTTAATTGAGAATATAAAATTATATACATGAGATTTATTTTGATAATAATTTTGTACACCTTGTTATGTATTTTTTATTTAATTTTATATCTGCATCAAAAAATTTATTAAATTATATTAATTATACAGTATAATATACTATATAAATATTTATAATATTATATTATATATAATTGTAATATTTGTACTAGGTTTTGTACCTTGAAAGTTCTGAGGTGATGCTGGTCCGTGAGGCTGGCCAGTTCAATGTTGAGGATCACCTTGTTGATCATATCGTATGTGAGAAAGTCTGTCAGATTCACTCGTTCGGAGGTGCTCACGCCCGACACTGAAAATTTCAAATTTCCAAATAATTGATTATTAGGATATTTATTAATGATTTTAATTATTATAGTTCTCAAATATGAATCAGATTGTGAGCTTCACTGCAGTTATATATTACAATGTTCAAACTGAAAATATTTTGTTATTATTATGATGGGTCAGGCTGGACATATGGCAACAATTATGTACTGTACGTACATGCTCAACAGACTGTCTGCATTGCAGGATATGTCCCATGCTAAATCAATGCGTGTCACTCCCATTTAAATATTGTCAAGCTACATGCCATGTAGTAAAAACATACATACAAATCATGACGCCATAATCCCTTTCGGGCTAGGCCAGGACGAATCCTACATACATTGTTGATTATAATAAGTAATCGAGGTTGTTATTTGATTAATCATTATTTAATTTAGCAATAATAAATAATTAGCCTATACTTAGTAATAATTATGCAATAATTAGTAAATAATTGTGTCACGTTTGTTGTGACATACAATAAGTATAATAAGTTAATGAGTATAATAAGTTAATGAATAAAATATATTAGTAAGACAAACAAAGTATCAATATGATCAATATGTCGGAAAATTTTAACTTCGAAATATTTTATACAATTTGGTTATAGCGATTTTCTCTTATTCAATTTTTATATTATTTGTATTTGTTTTTTTAATATTTCAAAATGTTTGAAAATTCTATAATTTAATATATTTTTATTTCGTAGTATTTTCGTACATTGAAGGTTATCCGTTAGGTGTGTGGAAATATTTTAGAGTCCCCTGAGTTTCTATCTCTACTGCAGTCAGAACAGAAATGTTTTTACGAGGATTACAAAATATATCCATAATAATTTAACACATTTTAAAGAGGTAGTACACCTTGAACAAAAAACTTGCCTAATATCCTAACATACCCAAATATAAACATTATTTTGGCCGGAGTCATTGATTTCTAATTTATTTTCCATTTACAAAATGTCAGTTGCGGGTTTACTACGTCACAGCTCGCCTGTTTCCTCGCGCGTGGACCAGGCGAGCTGTGACGTAGTAAACCCGCAACTGACATTTTGTAAATGGAAAATAATTTAGAAATCAATGACTCCGGCCAAAATAATGTTGATATTTGGGCAGTGGCGGCCCGTCAAATTGGGCGCCCGGGGGATAAACTCGCGGTGCGCCCCCACCCGTAGAAATAGCATATTTAGGTGAATTGGGCGAAGCCCCCTATTGCGCCGCAGGCGCGAATTTTTTGGGGCCACGCCCCTTTTTGGCATAAAATGCAAAATTAGTATACCTAAAGAATTTGCTATTACAATTCAAGTACTTCAAATTTAATATTTTTTTACACCATTTGAGAATAAAATCGAAGAAAAATGTTGATATTTTTTTCTACAATATGAGAACATGATTCTAAATTGCTTTTGAAAAATTTCTTTACGACATATATATTAAGGTAGCATGTACGTACTTTAGGGTAGGGTCAGGGTAGGGTTGTATTGTTTTCTGTAGAGTGTGCTGTACCCAAAATTGGGGAAAAAAACAAAAAAAACTGCATGTTGTCACAACAGAGTGTGAAAGTGTCGTAAAATGCACCACCCCCAATTCTAATGAATCTATATTTGAGCATTTGAACTCCGATTTTGACCCATGCTTTGAAATTTTTTTTTTCTTTTCAGGTTTTAAAAAATACTATCCAGATTGAAAAGTTTGGTTCTAAAAATTAATTGGATTTATCCACAACGAATTTTCAAATTTTTTTTTTTTGACTTTATATAGGGTGTATGCGGATGACGTCATATTTATTGCGCTTTGAGGCCATACTGGAGTAGTGCATAATATTGCTCAGCATAGGACAAATTTCATTTAAGCCAATTTTCTTTGGGAAATCGTTTAATTTTTTGTTATTGTTATTTTTCTCACATACTTGAGATACTAATTCAACACATTTACAACATCCAAGCTCTCAAAAATATTGCATAGTGTTTTTAAACTGGCAAAATGATTTTTTTTCCTATGTCACCCATGTTATTGAGTTATCCAATATGGCGGCGACTTTAACATGAATGCATAGACCCTATATGTAAATATAAATATGCATCCGATTTGCAATAAATTTGATCTCGGTAAAAAAAACATTAACAATCTCGTAAAAATCGTTTTTAAACTCAAGTCAATAAGAGTTTATCTGCATATAGAACACGCTAAAGTATTTTTTGTTAATAAGTTGTTCAAGTATAATTTTGCACATGAAGAGCTTGACGTTTTATATACATACTGACCGCTTATGTTTACTCAAAATGCGGAAAAGGAAGTGCTGGAAAAGGAAACCACGTGACGGTAAAAGTGGGAGGTAGCTCAGACCAGCTTGCTGCTGGCACCAAATTTTCTCCCACTTTTACCGTCACGTGGTTTCCTTTTCCGGTCTCTTCCTTTTCCGCATTTTGAGTAACATAAACAGTCAATACTAAATTTGCGGAAGATTTTATTTGAGCTGAAACTTTTAAGTTACTTTACTAACTATCCACAAATAATTATTTGTGGAGGATAGAAAACTGTTCCTTGGTTAATTAAAAATAATAATAATAATAATAAAAAAAATTAAAAATAAAATATTTTTTTTTTATTTTTTATTCATTTTCATTTGAAATACAATGCTGACATTAAGTGCACTACAATTTTACAGATTGTGCATTATCAAGCTTCAATTTCATAGGTTTTTGTCTTTTAGGTTGAATTATTCTAGTTTTTATACTAATTTATGAGGCACTAATTTTCTCGCCGAGCGCCCTTTTTACTCCGGCGCCCTTTTTACCACGGCGCCCGGGGGAAATGTCCCCTCATCCCCCTCTATTGGGCCGCCACTGTATTTGGGTATGTTAGGATATTAGGCAAGTTATTTGTTCAAGGTGTTCTACGCCTTTAAGTTAATTATAAGAATATATCTTATCACCGATTGCCTCCATTGTATTTGTGAATATTCTGGCAGCAATCAATATTTGTTGCACTCACCAATGTTGAGAGTGGCGCCCACAGTCTCCAGCATTACGTAGATGTCAGAGGGGAACTCAGGGTGTTGTCGCTTCATCATCAGGTTACCTGCCAGGGTACCAATCTGAAAAATCATACTCCTCAGTGATATATAGTAATCGCAATCATATACATAATCACCAGTAACAAGTTCGTTAAGTGTGGCTACTGTTGTTCACAGGTTGTCTACAAAATTACTTTGCATATGACTTAATTACGTACAGCTCTGGCCAAAAGTTCCCGAACGGGGCAGCGGCGGCCGCTGCGTTTTCTCATAAATATAACATAGTGTGGTTGCGGGTTGCCTATGCAAATCGTTCGGGAACTTTTGGCCAGAGCTGTACATGAACCAATCAGTTACTACGTGTACCCTTTATAGTATTCAAGCACCAAAAATAAATATTAAAGATACTGTATTACTGATGTAAATATTTCCTACATTTATTTGACTGAGCATGCACGTACATTTCTGACCGACGTATTCGCCACGAGGTCAATGTGCTCCGCCAGTTGCTTGAGGTAGGTGAGACCTGAGGTGGTGGTGCTGGAGAACAGGTTGATGGCCTCGGTCAAGCTGTTGTTTGCTCCCACAGTGAAGGCAGGCGTGGTGCTGTTGGTGCGAAGTTCAACCACGTCTTTGATGTCGATACGCTTCTCTATCCCACCACTGCGGTACACACCTGAAGTATTTTAAAAACACAAAACGTAGGTGCACGTTTGAAAATTTAAAATAAAATACTGGAAAGTTAGTTTGTTTACAGAACTACAGTGTTTGCTAATAAGAAATATTTTACATTTTTTTAATGAAATAAAATAAAGATGCGAACCTTCTGCCGTGTTGCCAGCTACTAGTTTGTAGGCTGCCGAACCAATCTCGCTGAACACGCTGAACAGCTCTGTAAGGCTGTACACCTTGTACCAGTTTTCTGAAGGAAGTCTTACTTGAAGTGACTGATTTGTTTTTTCGCAAGTACCTCGGCAAGCTTTGCCGGTCTTGGAGCAAATCTTGTATAAATCCTGCAGACATAGTGAACTCGGAAATAAATTACTGTAATAGCAGATACATGAATCTTATAAACTGAATATCTAAAATTTAACCTACAAAACGTATTGATCTACAATTTACAATATAACCTAATTTCTCTAAAAAATAATCTTTTTTTTTTTTTTTTTTTTTTTTTTTTTTTTGCAATTCTTTAAGTATTGTTGAATGAACGGTTATGACTATGACTTCACTAAACGTTGAAATTTTAATGCTGAATACGTTAGTAACATCGCAAACGTTGAGACCACATAAAAAAAAAGTAGATTGGCAACGGTCAAGTTTAACGTTTATTCCATTGTGATTCTAACACTTGTGACGTCATGTTCGCTTTTATCGTTAGATTTTAAAAATCTAGTGACGTTATAGCCGTTAATTACATCAATATTTAAAACATTGCTAAACTGTGTAAAAACTTTACAACGATTATTTTTTAGAGTGTAGGTGAAATGTTATCTAATCTACTGTATGTGAATCAAAACTTCATTGTAATACATTTATCTGATTTGTAGTATATCAATACTTAGTACAAGCTAATATATTATCCGAATTAGGTATGGTTGTAGTATATCAATACTTGGTACATAAATTTTCCTATATGTCCATGCAAGTGTTTTGCAATTTGATTATCTCTCTATTTGAACGTACTGACTAACTCAGATCGAAGAAATTCACTGTACTGTAATTGATAAAAATGAGATTGTTGCTAATCTGCCTATATATCTAACATTATACATTTAGCATCTCTGACATTGCACTCTATAATTGAATCAATTTATCATTTTTGAACAATTTAAAAATTATTTCAATGGTGGATATCATTGAGACTTATGGAAAAAAAGCTCCTAGGATCCCCTAATTTCCTATCTCTAATACAAAACTGATTTTACCCATTTCCTTGTACTTGAGTGCCTAAATATTTAAATGAGAGATTGTGGTCACACTTTTACATGTTTTAAGATATTAAAATTTATTAAAAAAATTTCATAACTAATTTCCTCAAAAAAAAAAAAAAAAAAAAAAAAAAAAAAAAAAAAAAAAACGACAAAATTTCAAACTAAATTGATAGGAAAACTTTTCCACCCACATTTGTTTCAGCATTACAAGTTAGAGCATCCTGTGATATAAAACCAGAGAATTTAATTTTGTAACAAGTAAACCTATCTCGCACCTCAATATCCATGCAGGCTTTCTTCATCTTAGGCGGTGCGTCTGATGCGAGCGCCTTGAAGGCGTCAAGTATGGGCCGGTACCCGGTGCAGCGGCACATGTTGCCACCGAATGCATTCTCCACTTCTGCCATTGTCGGAGTCTTGTCGGCTGACAAACTAATTTCAATAAAGTAATTAATTAATTTGACTTCAGTTAAGCATTCTCATCGAGAGTTAGACCTGTGAGTTTTAGGGTTGATGGTGTTTATACGTCTCAAAGTTTGATAGAGAGTCTTTTTGCTTCGAAATTTAATCTACTGCTGTGTAGTACTGAGCTCTTGGATTAAGGATTAAATAAATATTAGGCAAAGCTTTCGATATAACTTGTATTGATGCAGCTAAACAGCGTACTGGGACTTCATTTTAACTCAAATTTCATACTGTTGCTATAGTTACAAATTTAACCTCATGCAAGCCACGTATGTATATATATATATATATATATATATATATATATATATATATATATATATATATATATATATATATATATATATATATATATATATATATATATATATATATATCACTGATCTGTATAATATGTATATGTATGTACCTGTACATATTCATGACCATGCCAGGGGAACAAAAGCCACACTGCGTGCCACTAAACTCTGCCAAGTTAGCTTGAATTGGATGGTAACCGTCACGTTTGCTGCCAATGCCTTCCACTGTGGTGATTTCCCAGCCGTGCACCGAGAGCACGGGCACCAAGCACTGCAGTACATGCAAAACATTAATTATTACATTACATAATATGTTCACTGGTTTGGCTTGGTTACTCACTGAGTTGATGGAGAAGGTAAGTGTGGTAAAAATAATTTTAACCTCGCGAAAATTGTTAACCGGCTAATTTTTGCAGAATCTGATAGGGGAAAAAATATGGCATCCGGCAATATAAAATTGCAGATTTTTTAACCGGAGCTTCATGCTAATAAACGGGAGTTTAATCGGACAATTAAGTTTCAGGAGAAAAATTATTATTACCAAAGTAATAATGCTAGAATTATTTTAGGGCCATATATACAAAGCTAAGATACCAGGCTAATAGAAAAAAATATATAACAAGCATATTTAGCATTTAATCATAGTTTAATCGACGATTAATTCTTTTTATACAATTAACAGTTTTATAAAACGTATATTTTGAGTATGAAATAATAATTATATCAGAAAATGTTTCAAATAAAAGTTTTAGCAAATATTATTGTGATTTCAAAAATATTTTTATTTTAATTGTGCTATGAAAATTAGAAAAGTTATAGAGAAAGAGCTAGCGCGAGGGAGCGCGGCAGAGATCGCTTGCTCGCTCCGCGGCAAGCTTGATATGCAGCGCAGTATAAAAAAATTATGTGCTATGCTGCCTCCGCACTTGTTATTTTTACCTTATTATAATTAATAATTTTATCGCACAATTAAAATAAAATTTAATGGTAATATACATTGTTATTTACGATTTTTTATGTACAGTATAGGAAAAAAATTCATTTTACAATATATATAAACTTTATGAAAGTAAGTTGTTTTTCATTCAATAATAATAATATTTAAATCTTGATTATAACTAACTAATAGTAAAATATACACATATATAAAATGCTTGATTTCACGTGTTATTAAAATACACAATTTTGTTAATACATTATATGCGCGCTTACAAAAAAAAAATCTGCTTGTTCTTCTCCTTAATACTGAAGCTAGGTGTTTCGTAATGCTTTCTGAAATAAAAAAATATGAGTTTTTAATTATAACATCACTTTACTGCACCAACATTAATATTTTAAAGATAATATACCTTTTCCTGAAATTCAGCCTTAATAAAACATGACGATAAATCACAGACGCAGCGGTGTTACTTCTGGAAAAAGAGAGAAATTATAAATAAATTTCTTTGCATAATAAAAAAAGATCTTATTTTAAATATTTTCCAACCATAAAAGTTTGCATATAATATTAGCCAACAATGAAAGTATATTGTATGAGATTTATTCTTGTTATCAAACAACTTAATTTGAATAAATAATTAACATACCTAAGTTATCAGAACACACAGAAGTTCGTCTTTTGCGGGGGCTGTTGTCCAAGGTCTCAGATTTGCGGCGTTGAGATGTCTGAGAATTGTTGAGAATTGAAACCTCTGGTGTCTCCACCTCCAGCTCCTCGTCAACCTCGTCGATCTCGTCCTCGAGCATTTCCCCGTGGTTGGAGCACGCAAAGCCACAGCACCTACCACACATTGCAGAGCAGAGGATGCCGTTACTTTTACATGAGCACCGCTTGCTACTACAGTCAGTCTTGCAGTTACAGCTAATCATATGAAGAATAAAAGCAGGGGCTGCATCTTGTGTCATTGCAATTGGAACGATGGTTTTTTCATCCCTTCTCCGCCAACCCCACTCCGTTGGTTCTAAGGACGTTCCCAGCCATTCTTGTACTTGATGGTACGCTCTAAGCGTGTGTAAAGCTGCAGCATCACTTGTCGGTGGTAGACATGCTAACTCAAAACTTTTTTTTACGTCACTCTCTCGTATAATTTGATTATAACATATGAATCTTGCTAGGTCAAGATTATCTGCGTTAGATTTGTAGAGAGCTAGCAAAAAAAGTTCCCCTTTTTTAATTATTTCTTCCCTAGATATAAATCGTTGATTAAAGGCTAACGCATTATTTTGTAATTTTGAATTTGACTCTAAAAGTTTGAATGCTGCTACTTTTCCTTTTCGATATGGCGCAGACGTTGTGTCGCATCCTGTCATTGCATGTAGAAATAAAATACATTTTGCTGTAACACCTAATTTATTAATTATTGCAGGGATTCGAAAAACTTTGTCGTTTTTCTTGCTTCTTCCTGTCGCAGGAGATATCATTGTAATATTAAGTTCTTGAGAAGAGCGCTGGATTAGTATAGCGAGAATGTCCGTGTCACTGGCGATGACGTAAACTGGTGACTCGTTTGCTACTTCAATTGCAGTGCTTGCAATCATAGTATCTGCATCTCCTGGAGCTATTTTAACACTTACTGATATGTTACTTAGTTTTTCAGTAATCATTGTAATAAGACGAGTCTTGTTTGCTGGACAGCTAAGAAAATCTGATTGGCTACCAGAATATACTGTTTTACCAGTAAATATAATTTCTTTACGTGACGATATTTTGCTGTAGCGATGTTCATGTGCTGGCGTTTTAGTTGAAGCTGTACTTTCGTAGTTATCAAAAATAATAACAACCTTTTTGCAAGCTGAATAATGTTTTTTTATGAAGTTGACGTAAGTTGTCAGTATAGTTTCAAAACTAGAAGGCCGAGGCCATACTACTTTATGGAGTAGGTACCCACCATCAATTACATATATTCCATTAACATCAATACTGCCTTCATAAGCTATGTTTTCACTACACTTAGTTAAAATAACATCTTGCAGTGAAGACTTTGTTCCTGTTCTCATGGCGTGCTGATTATTAAATAATGAAGTAGAAGTTGGCGCAAGTTCATGACCAAACGTTGCAATACAGTCAGTTTGATCTAAATTTAAACAGAGCACTCTGTTAAATATTTGTTCATGATTGACAATGACAATGTTGTCATCAATTTTTACTGAATTTTGAACAGCTGCTAATGGCAGTACACGATCTTTACGTTTTAAGTGTAAATCACCAAAATTAGTATCTTTTTTAATTGTTTGTTTTAGTAAATTCTCGCCAACTTCATCTGCTTTGTCACAGTTTATATTTGAATCACCAACAATGCCGCTAGACAGTGAAGACAAGTGCGGTGTTTGAACGTCTAATGGAGAACGTTCTTGTAACCACGTATCAAAGCGAGCGGCATGATTTTTGTCGTGGTTTTGACGTGATGATGTCAGGTCTATATGTTGTTCAGAGCTTTTTGATTTGAGCCCAGTTACGTTCTCCAACATGGCTGCAAATTCAGTACAAGCAGGCATGGAAGCAGTCCACTTAATAAGAGTGCTGTCGGAAGTACCGCGACCTCTTGATAAACCACCGGATGACTTTATTGCTCTCATGAGACACTGTTCTATGATCAAGTCAGTCCAACACCCACTCCAGAACTTAGAATTTCGGCGAATGGTAAAATATCCAGCCTCTGTGAAAAGTTTTAATTCCTTTTCAGGCACAATATTTTTTAAATTTAACATAGACTGTAAATACATATGTGCAGATTTAGCATAGTTCAAATGACCTGCTGCATGGAATAGTGGTATCATTTGTCTTACACATTGAAGATGTAAATTCCAATCACCTATTCGCTCTGATATAATAAATAATCGCAGCAGATGAACGTGCTTGCGATACTGATTCCATAATGCAGCAGTTCGACTGGAAGAGGCGCTCTTTTCAAAAACTGCATTAATTGTGTCTCCTAATTTTTGAACCGATGGATTATTTGCAGCTGTGTCATACGTGATTTTACTGTCACGAAGATTGTTGAGTTTGATTTCAGCTTCAATAATATGTGGACTCAAATCTGTAGTGGATTTCTTTAACGCAAGACGTGTGAGGCTATCGTATGTTAGGAAATGAGCTCGCAAAGCACGTGAAATAGCTTTGCCTCCAAGCATATGAGGTACAGAATTTTCAGCATACACAGTGCTCCACAATTCAGATAGCCCACTGCCTTCCATAAAATACGATATAGCTGCTACAAAGGAGAACATAAGGTGAAAGCCACCAAGACGCACAACTATACCCTGAAGCTCTGGTTGCGATGCTGCGACGATATCCATTGCTTTTTCAGCGAGGGGTTGATCAAATGTGGTAAAGCAAGTTGTTTGGTTATGCTTCTTTGTTTCATATAATGCAAATTGGAGAGCTGAGTACACAGCGCTTGGATTGGATGGTGATAAGTTGATAAAAGGAAGATAAATTATTGCACTCTGATCGTGCATGGTTGGTTTAGTTTCAACTGCAATTTGCATGAAACCAGCCCAAGGTAAGTACGATGAGGTGGATAGACATCTTGCACTGACGAGTAATATACCAAGATTAAAATATTGCTGTATTTTCAAAGAATCTGAAAATATATCAATATTTTGAATTTTTATTTGGCGCAAACCAAGTGAGGTTGGTTTAATATACATATGCAGCGGCACTTGTTCTCCATTAAGAGGCACCGGTGACGTCATCTTAATGCGCGTGATTTGTACTGCACGTTGCACAGCATGTAAAGGCGTCACAGTTTTCACCCCTCCCATACAGTGGAAGGTACCTTTACCAGTAAGGGTGGACTGGTTCATGTCCGCATTGTCAAATATGAACTGCAAGAATGCGTCCGAAGTGACCTCAGCTGTTGTTGCGACTGTAGCAGAGTGCCCAAAGCGGAGGATCTCAGAGTACGAAGAACTCGGTCCTAATGTTGATATCATATCAAGAAGAAGTCGTGATCCAAATTTTTTATGCAGCCACACACCAGTTCCCACATGTAATGGGGACAAAAATGTCCGTGGGCAGACAGCACTTATAATACAGTGAGCAACGGATGCAATTTTAATGTCTAATTTCTTGTTGGGTTCCTCATTGTTGTTAGACATTAGAATAGTAAGAAAAAGTTTTAAGGTAGGAGGTATAAGTTCATTTATTGTATTAATGTCAAAAGATTCATAACTTTCATTATCATATTTCTTAGCTTTTATTTCTTTTAAAATGATATGAACTAGATTTTTAATCAATTTTAAGTTTTCATTTTCATGGGAGTTTTTTTCAGTTTTATATGAATCACGAATAATATTTTTTGTTTTTTCTTTCATACAAATAATTGTTTGTTTGCCATTTGAATTAGATATTGTAATTTTATCACCAAAATAATTTGACAATTTTTCTTGCAGATATTTATCACTATAGTAATTTTCACTTGAATAATCTTTCATTTTTAGTGCTAATTCTTGAATTGTAAAATGTTGACTGCTATTGTTTTTTATAAAATCACACAATTTTTGAAATGCTTCAGTTCTATCACTGTCTTGTGGTCTTCCAACAGAACTGCTGCGACGCTGTTTTCTACTGTTATTACTATCATGTAACACATGGAATGAAGCTTTACAAGATTTATGATATTTTGCATTCACAGATTTTAAGTCAATTATACCACTTATTCGTAATAATATATCATTGTCACCATCAATTGTTTTTTGAGATATAATATCCGTAATTGATTTTAAATCTGTACATTCTACATCACAAATAATATTACGTCGCTCTTTAGGCTTTCTAATTTCACACTCCTTAGATGCCTCTTTGCCACAATACAAACAATGTTTGTTGAATTGAAAACTCGGTGCCGCAGAACGTAAAGCTGCAGCAGTAGAATCATTATTAGATAAGTTTTTATTTTCACGGAGTACTTTATTGTTTAAATTTTCACTCCTATACGTATAATTATGTCTGCAACTTGCATGCAGTTTAACTGCAGTAACATCACTAAACACTGTCACTAAATTATCATTTTTTTCTTTGCTTTTAGCTAATAGAGTATTTAAACCTTTTTCTGTATTTACAACAACAAAATGATCACCAAGTAATTTTTCACATATAGCACAAATCTCACTCACTTCCATAACTTAACATTAATTACAAATTTACATTCATTAAATTTACACTAAATTATTAAAAATTTGCAGATATGTGTACTGTACAAAATCTTAACAGCAACTAACCAAAATCTGCGTGAAAAATTGATTTAGGTGGGGGGAAACGAGTCATCATCCCTCGCTAATGATGTCCAGTATTTTTTTTCTAGTGACTCAGATGCAGGTGTAAGGATAATAATGCACGCAAACAAACAAAAAATAGAGGTTTTATCTGGTATAAAAAAGTTTGCATACCAACTTATTAGTATTATTTATAAAAATATTGTCAAATAAGATATTTAACACATAAGGTTTTATATTTTAACATTTTTTTTTTACTTACAATCATTACTTAACAACAAATAAATAAATATATATTTCGACATGAATTAAAATTAACTTTAAATTCTGATAAAATTATAATAAACGATCAAAAATTAGCCAACTGTTGTTTTGTATAAACGTCAAGTAAGAAATTTTACTTATGTTAATTATAAGGTAAAAATAACAAGTGCGGAGGCAGCATAACAAATAATTTTTTTATACTGCGCTGCATATCAAGCTTGCCGCGGAGCGAGCAAGCGATCTCTGCCGCGCTCCCTCGCGCTAGCTCTTTCTCTATAACTTTTCTAATTTTCATAGCACAATTAAAATAAAAATATTTTTGAAATCACAATAATATTTGCTAAAACTTTTATTTGAAACATTTTCTGATATAATTATTATTTCATACTCAAAATATACGTTTTATAAAACTGTTAATTGTATAAAAAGAATTAATCGTCGATTAAACTATGATTAAATGCTAAATATGCTTGTTATATATTTTTTTCTATTAGCCTGGTATCTTAGCTTTGTATATATGGCCCTAAAATAATTCTAGCATTATTACTTTGGTAATAATAATTTTTCTCCTGAAACTTAATTGTCCGATTAAACTCCCGTTTATTAGCATGAAGCTCCGGTTAAAAAATCTGCAATTTTATATTGCCGGATGCCATATTTTTTCCCCTATCAGATTCTGCAAAAATTAGCCGGTTAACAATTTTCGCCAGCTTTTGGCATAAATTGGAGTATTTTTACCACACTACAAGTAAACCTATCTCGCACCTCAATATCCATGCAGGCTTTCTTCATCTTAGGCGGTGCGTCTGATGCGAGCGCCTTGAAGGCGTCAAGTATGGGCCGGTACCCGGTGCAGCGGCACATGTTGCCACCGAATGCATTCTCCACTTCTGCCATTGTCGGAGTCTTGTCGGCTGACAAACTAATTTCAATAAAGTAATTAATTAATTTGACTTCAGTTAAGCATTCTCATCGAGAGTTAGACCTGTGAGTTTTAGGGTTGATGGTGTTTATACGTCTCAAAGTTTGATAGAGAGTCTTTTTGCTTCGAAATTTAATCTACTGCTGTGTAGTACTGAGCTCTTGGATTAAGGATTAAATAAATATTAGGCAAAGCTTTCGATATAACTTGTATTGATGCAGCTAAACAGCGTACTGGGACTTCATTTTAACTCAAATTTCATACTGTTGCTATAGTTACAAATTTAACCTCATGCAAGCCACGTATGTATATATATATATATATATATATATATATATATATATATATATATATATATATATATATATATATATATATATATATATATATATATATATATATATATATATATATATATATATATCACTGATCTGTATAATATGTATATGTATGTACCTGTACATATTCATGACCATGCCAGGGGAACAAAAGCCACACTGCGTGCCACTAAACTCTGCCAAGTTAGCTTGAATTGGATGGTAACCGTCACGTTTGCTGCCAATGCCTTCCACTGTGGTGATTTCCCAGCCGTGCACCGAGAGCACGGGCACCAAGCACTGCAGTACATGCAAAACATTAATTATTACATTACATAATATGTTCACTGGTTTGGCTTGGTTACTCACTGAGTTGATGGAGAAGGTTTGTCGTTCCTTGGAGACCGGGTGCTCGACCGTGGCCGCCACAACACACGCACCACACCCGCCTTCATAGCACATGAACTTGGTGCCCTTCAGTCCTGCCACGTCGCGGATGTAAGAGTTGAGCGACATGGTGTCGCTAGCATCACTGCCAACTGTAATGCAAGCAAAGTATTGTCAGTATTTTCACACACGTGGTAATAAAATCGTAATAATTATTATGTGCTAGACAAAAGATGAAATGAAAGTAAAAATTATCTCGTTATTCTGACTGCAGATTTTAATTCTACCTTACAATTCAAATTAGAGTTTTGACATATTTTTAAAACACTAAAATTGAAGGTTTAAAAAATAAATAAAATAAGATGAAAATCTTATAACTTTGACTCTTCCGTTACAAAAAGATAATAAAAAATAAAATAACTTTAAAATTACAGTTTATTATTTTTTTGTGTTCACTCGTCATTTTTGTTGTCGTAATAGTAAACAAATTGTTATTTTAGTTTTGTTTATTGATGACGTCAGAGGTAAAATTTTAAAAATTATTAAGTACTGTAAGTGTATTCAAGGTTGAAGAGATTGTGTGTGTACCTGTGTGTTCTTTGCCGTTGATCGTGAACGTGACCTCGTGTGCGTACGGCTCTGGAGCAGCCGAGCTGAAACATCGTATATATACATAGGCAACATGAAAAGTTTGTGGTTGGGACGTGACTGAGTTGTTGAGGTGGATTGGTGAACCACCCCATACCTCTGACTTGCACTGCACTCTACAACCTTGCACTGCCAGGACTGCATGGCAGGACAACACAAACTTTAACTATTCGGTTAATAACTCAAATAATAACTCAAATAACTGTAAAAATGCTTTATTTTTTCCATTTTTCCAAAATGTTTATTTTTTTAAGTATTTTTTTTAGATGAATAGCAATATATTACAATACTTTTAAATACAATTTTTTATATAAATAGTTTTTTTTTAAATTTTTTTTAAAGTTTTATACTACGTATCATAAAAGTTATCATTTAAAGTTATCATGCATATTATCATGAATTATTTAAAAACTATGAATATTAACAAAAAGAAAATTAAAGTAATATTTGGGAAATATTGTATTTTTATTGTACAACATAAAAACCATTGCTCATTTCTCGATAAAAAAAAAATCGAAAAATTTCAATTACTTATTTTTTTTTTATATATCTCTTGTATATATGCCCAGACTGCTTAGATCAACACAAACCTAATTTTAAATCAACCCCTCCTTTTTTAACATTGCAGCTCTATTTATTAGTTTGTTTTTTTTAAATCATCACTGAAAACTTCCATTGTGAAAATATAAAAAAACTGACCTGCCAAAAATTACGTTCCACATTGTTGCTTGAAGTTCGTAGCTCTTGCTCAAAACAATATATCTGTGTATCTAGCTGCACCGCTTACTGGACATCTAAAAGTAAAGTTATCTGTCTATCGGACTTAACTATAACAGATAACACGGAGAGTGGTCACGTGACACAAATATTGCAACAAACAAAATCTCTCGACTGGAGAGGGATATCTCATAACTTGCAAATGTTCATCAAACACACAGGTACAGAAATAAGTAAATAAACAAGTAAATAAATAAATAAATATAACCAAATAAATAAATAAATAAATAAATAAATAAATAAATAGAAAATAAATAGAAAATAAATAAATAAATAAATAAATAAATAAATAAATAAATAAATAAATAAATAAATAAATAAATAAATAAATAAATAAATAAATAAATAAATAAATAATAGACCCGAGTTAAAATTTAATCAGTATTATTTCAGTATATACCCATACGCTGAGAAAACAAATGAATGATAATAAAACTGAAACTCATTAAACATTTCATAAATTGTTTTTAAGCATGTGTACTATGTGTGCGTATCTTTTGATATTTTTGAATACATGTGAATATCGTTTATTTATTTATGTTTATATATCAAACTGTAATTCATATTAGGCAAATGCAACTTAACCCACATTTTTCATCTCGTTCCTTTAACTGGCGCTCGTTCACATCCTAAATACTTTTTGAGTTGTTGTGCATTTTACTTTATGGTCATGTGCGATTTTAAATGCTTTATAGGTCCTTAAGCAAGCAATTGAAATTTATCATGGTAATCCTATAGCTATACCAGATCAAAATTTCAAAATTAATATAAAAATGATAATGATCGAGAGCCTTTTTTGTGTGTGCGTGTGTGTGTGTGTGTGTGTGTGTGTGTGTGTGTGTGTGTGTGTGTGTGTGTGTGTGTGTGTGTGTGTGTGTGTGTGTGTGTGTGTGTGTGTGTGTGTGTGTGTGTGTGTGTGTGTGTGTGTGTGTGTGTGTGAGTCATCAGTAATCGATGCACTAAACCCATGTCAGTGATCAGTCCTCCTGATTATGAGAAGATGACTATTGAAAAAATAGAAACCTATTTATCATCTAATATAACGTCATCATTTCTTTGACACGTGAATGTTGTTTAGTACTGCATGACTTGCCTGTCAATGTCAATCACAGTTACCAAATATCTTAAGTTTTCAGCAGTTCAAGTTTTGATTTGAGCTCAAATGCAAGCAAAAAAATAATAATAATAAATAAAAGTATTAGTCTTGCAAATGTTTAGTAAGAAAATATATAAATTGAGCGGCCAACAATACTATAATAAAGTGCTAGCAGAAGACTATGGAGGAGTAAAGCAGCTATTTTAGTTAAAAAGAACAAACTATTTAAAATAATTTTAAAAATTCTTAAAGGTCCCCTGGCCTCAAAAACAAATTTCCTCTCAATTATAAATCATGAGATAGGAAAATTATAACTACATATATTTTGTGCTCTAACCAATCAGAACTCTCGCAAACTGGGAAGAAAACTTGTAAAGTAGGCAGCCCGCGCTACAATTTCTATTGTAGACCCGGAATTGTTGACGTCATGAAGTCCTAAAGTTGCCTAGTTTACAGTTTTTCAACCCCAGTTTGTGAGGCTACAGAAGTGTTGAAGGATATAATATGTGTATGAATGATGGTCCCATCTCATGAATTTTACGTTTTTGATTCAATTTTTTGAAACCTGGGGCCCTTTAATGAAATTCTTGTTAAATATTCCATTGCTCTATTTTGTTCCCGACTATACTATAGCTTTTATCAATTAAGCGTCAAAGTTTTGTTTTCCTGGATTCCAACAATAATTTGGTTATAAATTAAATTTTCATTCATTTTAATGAAAATTCAATGAAAAAATAAAGCTCAGTAATCTAAATTAAAACTTTCAGTATTAACAAAACGTTTTAACCCATAATTAAACTTCCTTCCCCTATAAGAACGCGTGTTAAATGAAAACAGCACGAAAAGTTGTCCGCTTGCACTTTGTTAGTATTGTTTGCTATAGCACTCAGGCTGTTTATTTTTCACTAAACATGCACCCTTTTTGCAGATATTATATTAAAAAATTGAAATAAAATGAAATGATTTCATTTAACATTTCAAAAATAATTTCCCCTAATGGTTACTTATATTAATAAACGGTTCTTAATGGGCAAAATCAGGCTAAAAACCCTCCCAATCTAACCCAAATGGTTTTAAGTATACAGTCATTTATAGTTTTAAATTTAAACAATCAAAAATTTCATCAAAAATTTGTAAATTTTTTTTCCTTGCATTTTTTTGAATAAAGACGATTATTTATTTATTTATTTATTTATTTATTTATTTATTTATTTATTTATTATTTAAATATATTGATTTTTTTTTTTACTTATTATAATTGATATTCATGATTTTTCATATAAATTAAATTACAGTGGCTTGTCTAAAATTCTTGTATTTAGTTCACGTTTCTTCATTACCAGATATTAAAACTGGTCCTAATCAATCACGTCGATGATAGAGTGTGCTCAATCTTTATCTCTGCAAGTCACGTGGCTTATTTGTCTCAAATATATATAAATAATAGTGCACTATCATGATAACAACAGTTTGATAAGAAAGCTATTGTCAAAACAATTAAATGCACCTGGAGATATTATTGTTGATTGAAGATAATTATCTAATGTTACGTGTAAGTGCTGATAGCTTGTTGTAACATGTATAGTGTTGCTATCAACTACCGGGGAAAACGAAAATATTTCTAATATCTCTAATCCATAGACCACATAAAACAACATGTGCTTTTTAATGAATAAAATAAACATGAAATAGGATCTTCAAAACTGATGATAATTTTTACCAGAAGGTTAATGTAGCCCCACGAGAGAGCATGAAAATACTGTAAAGTATGCAATTTGCGTAAAAATTCATGTTTATGACGTCAGAAACATACAAAAATTAGTATGAAAATGTTGTGCGGATTGCATAAATTGCATTTTCTGATCACTACTACGGGGCTACAGTTGGGTTTTGAGACAAACTAATGTTATTTATGTAAATTCCATCAAGTGTTTTGTGATATAAATGCTTATGTTTTTCTCTGGTCTATTCCTTTAATTTACAAATACGAAAACAAAATTGAAGAATTTCTGTCATTATAACTATCATACCAGATTTACAATTTCTTGCATTACATGGACAAAAATAAATACGTAATAATTATATGCAAGCTTATTTTACCTATATCTATTTTAAGCACAATTAAATTCAAAACAGGCTTTGTATTGGAAATGTAACCGCCCCTGAAGTTTTTGCTACAGATATGCAGGCAAAGTTGCCCAAAACTACGGTGCGTAATCATAATTTAGAAAAGTTACATTTCTGTTGTGTTTCAATATTGATTTACTTTTTGGCTTTGTCTATGAATGCGTAGTTTTATATATCTCAATGTATAACTTGTTATACCTTGTATTCCATATTTTTATTTTCTTTAATTTAACTTTGATAACATTCTGCAACGCTTGTTGGTTATACTTCAAAATGAAAGCACTATCCGATGCTTACCCGTTGAAGTGAACAAACTACACTTTACAAATTTGGGGGAAAACGACCGTTCTACAATTTCCAAGTTCCCCCATATAGTTCTCATGTTAAAACGCGTAGAAGCGCCAAACGCAGATCGTTCATTTTTAGTGAAATTTGTAAAGTGTTGTTCGTTCACCTCGACGGGTAAACATCGTATTAAGTATTGCATATAATCATGAAACTGTAACAAAATAATTAAAAATAAGGCCAAAAAAAAAAAATAAAAAAAAAAAAAATAATAATAATAATTAAATTTTTTGTATATATTTTTAATGGAGGTTGAGGGTGTTTTTGGTATTATTTAAGATGTAGTCCACAATATGCTGACAAAATTAAAGAAATTACCTGTCATTTTGAGATGCCATGGTGGCACCACGGTAAGACCAGTTGCATCTTCTTATCGTCATTTTTATTTAACTGCATTTTATGATTAAGTATCGTGGTTCATTAAAGTACTCTAAAATAATATATCTCTTAATTATCATATATTTAATATGCATTCTTCATGTAAATACTGTACTACCTTCTAATTCTCTCAGTATTTGTGACAGGTATTTGCTCTATTTGCATCCATCTGAAAGAAAGCATTGCTTGTCTTAAGAATAAGGTTTCTTTATTGACCCAGGCAGTTCATAGTAACATGTGTTACAACAAGCGTTGGTCTTGTCAAAAAAATATTTACAATAAATTTTAATTAAATATATATAATTATATAAAATTACTTTCATAAAATGTAAAATAATAATAATAATAAAAAAAAAAAAACAAAAAAAAAAAAAAGCAAAATACATTATATGTCAAGTGTAATGATTATTAAATGGAAACAAAATATTGAAACTATAGAAATTAAATTAAAATTGAATATTGAAATTAAAATTAAATTTGAATTAAAGAATGCAAATTGATTATAAATATTTAATCATGCAAAATTATAACACTCTACACTTCTAGCTAGCATGCAAGTATTTATCTTATAAACAAAAGGAATCCAGTTTTTCTTTCAATTTAAGTTAATTATTTTGATTATTAGCGTTATTCCTTTGTCTATACGTATCTTCAGGGTCTAATATCACTCAAACCGAAAACTACTTTCTTAACTTGGTCAGACTTGTTATTTATTTGCAATCAAACATAAGGCTTGCGCCCGTTTCATTGGTGGTACAATCAGTACATAATCATTTTAAAATTAAGACAAATGAAAAATTTACGAAGAAAAGGAAAAATAACATACAACATGCACGCTTATAGTTTATGAATCATTAAAAAAAAAGCTTCTTCATTCAATTATATGAACCAGTAACGAGATCAATATTTAAATTATTACAAATTAAAGTATCGATCACAACAATGTAATTTGTTTTTTGAGACATCGTTTGCAAAAAATTAATTCCAAAGGAATGATAGAATACTCATAACATTTATTCATGAATATGAAAGTTTACACGAGAAACTACATTAAAATCGATCGTCAAAATAACAAAACATAATAATTACATAATTTCGATCACACATTTTTCTAACGCGAACGCCAAATTAATATTTGCACAAACTTGGACGTATAATCTACGCTGTTACTTTCTTGCTTAGTCTTTTTCATATTTATTTATTCTCCTATATGAAGCAGTAAAGACACCAATAGTGGCGGCAGTTGAGTTGCCAAGGCTGTGATGCCACTGATATAGTTGTTGTGTCTCATGTTCTCCATGATGGCCAGTCTACTCCAGTGTTGCAGACTTCCTGGCGTGCCAGATATCTCGCGGAGCACAGGGGTCAGCACCACCGCGGCTATACGAGGGAAATGTGGGTCAGCGAGTACTTCAAACACGGTCAAACCTTGCTCGTTACGATCTCGCACATCAGCGCCAAAACTACACAGTAACCTAATCATGCGGACTTTCTTCTCCCATCTCTTTGACTGGAACCTCGAAGCATTGACAAGGTAATGAAGTAGGTGAGGGGAGGCCCGGTGTAACAACAGCACTTTAAGGCTGTCGTCCTGGTTATGTCTGATGGCAGTCTGTGCAGGGGTCAATGAACTGCTGTCTGCAAGATTAGGGTCAGCCCCGTGCTCCAGCAGTAACTTGCTGATCTCAAGTTCACCCACCATGGTGGCTAGGTTTAGCATGTTGCTATAGAGAGATGAGCAACTCGCACCTCGCTCCAACAGAAGGCTAACCAAGTCCACTTGGCGGTTGACGATCGCCACTTGTAGCGCGGTCTCTCCTCCGCGGGTATAACTGTGCAGGGAAGCTCCAGCCTGAAACATTGAAAATATATTTTTACATCATTCATTGTCATTCTTAAAAATATACTATCACTTGTGTCCGGTAATTCTGGTGATGACTTGTAATTAATCAAAATAAAGTGCACCGAAAAATGGAAATTAAGTTATGTCACTAATTTTCTATATACCTTTACATTTTCCGGCACCAATTATTAAATTCAAGCAATTTATGAGAGAATTAAACCGCTAGAGCTAGAACCAAGAAATTTAAATGACACACAATTGCATTTTTATATATTTTAAGCTAGTAAAAAACTTGCTGAGGTTGCAGCTTACAGCCCTTAGGGCTGTAAGCTGCAACCTCTAGTTAAACCTTAGTTATCTTTTTTTAATTGTTGCAACAATCAAAATAACAACTTAACTACGGTTTAACTAGTTAGTTAGCGTCGCAGCTTACGGGGGTAAATTTTTTGTATCTTGGTAGTCAGGATAAGCGTTGAAGTTGCGATTAAGTGCTATATGTCTGCGTTCACGTTAGAAGTTTATACGTAAGAATCCTAATTTGAAAGTATGCATATGGCTTATTTGAGTTTTTTACTATAATGATTTTCTCTATGTTGATTTCTTATTCATTTAATTTATTTGAAAAATAAATAAATAGGTTTAAACAGAATTATTAAAGTAAATAAGAGCGATGATGGAAAGTAATAAAAACGTTTATTTGTGATGCTGTAAATATTATATTTAATTTGAGAAACATCACAGATATATAATTTCATGCCCTCTAGTGAGAAGGTAACCAAACACTCTTTAATACACATTCATTCAATGTTGTGAATATTGGTGTATACTTACGTCTAGTAGAAACTTGACGCAGTCGTGATGTCCAGATCTGACCGCCGCTAACAGAGGAGGACACGGACATCCTAGCTGTGGACATCGTACTTTCGCCTCGAGTGCTTGTGGACATAGAGCCAGTCTTTGTGACATCAGCAACACGTCCTCCTCTCCTCCAGCACAGCCTGCCACGTGCAAGCTCGTCTCTCTACCACGTGAACATTGTAATCAAAACATGAGCAAGTCAAGTAAGTAAGTGAGTGAGTGAGTAAGTAAGTAAGTAAGTAAGTAAGTAAGTAAGTAAGTAAGTAAGTAAGTAAGTAAGTAAGTAAGTAAGTAAGTAAGTAAGTAAGTAAGTAAGTAAGTAAGTAAGTAAGTAAGTAAGTAAGTAAGTAAGTAAGTAAGTAAGTAAGTAAGTAAGTAAGTAAGTAAGTAAGTAAGTAAGTAAGTAAGTAAGTAAGTAAGTAAGTAAGTAAGTAAGTAAGTAAGTAAGTAAGTAAGTAAGTAAGTAAGTAAGTAAGTAAGTAAGTAAGTAAGTAAGTAAGTAAGTAAGTAAGTAAGTAAGTAAGTAAGTAAGTAAGTAAGTAAGTAAGTAAGTAAGTAAGTAAGTAAGTGTGTAAGTAAAAGAGTGCTCACTTCATAGCATCATGTGATATCATAGTATAACATACGATGTTATTATAGCCGGTACATAACCTTCAATAATTTTGTGAATTTTGAATAATTGTCATATTATGTTCTGGCCGTCATATGCATAAAGCTTTCGATACATAAAATATAAAATACATAATAATGACGTATACACTTTTTATCAATAAAATAAAATCATTATATAAAGTACGTATGTTACCAACAATTCTGCCACTTACATTTTTATTATTAATCTTTAATGAAAATGAATTTAATGATAAATATTTGTAATAAAGCTATTGACTAAAAAAAAAAAAAAAAAAAAAAAAACTGCACTGCACTGCATATATTTACGCTATATGACCTCGATGTTTCTCGATGAATGTATGGTATATTATAATTACCATACAATCACTTACAATTTATGTAGATAGGGTCCTAGGATAGGTCAGTACAGCAATCAAGTATACAAATTTTTCTATTAACACAGTATTTATGGTTTTTATTTTATATGTATATTTTTAAATGAATTTAAATATATGTATATAAAATATACGAAAGTGTGTGTTTTATTAAAATTTTCCATCTCCATACCATTTGATTATTTATCAGTTAAATTAAAAAAAAATTAGTTAAGTTGATTTTATCATAATTTTTTATATTTATGCATTTATGTCATTAAAAATGTTCATGACTTAATTTATGTATATTACAACTTTTCAGGCGAGATATTTTATCTTTATTTTTGAAAATTAAAATTGAGTTGCAATTCATCTAACGTTTCTCATTCAAACATTAAGACGTTAGTGTACACTATTCAAATATACCTGTGTGTGATATAACATAATAATCTCACTTGCTATTATTTTGTGGTTTATTCATTAATTTAAGCTTGCGTTCCGACGCCATACACTTGACCATTAAATTACACACACACACACACACACACACACACTCACACACACACACACACACACACACACACACACACACACACACACACACACACACACACACACACACACACACACA
This sequence comes from Ecdyonurus torrentis, assembly GCA_949318235.1. NCBI lineage: Eukaryota > Metazoa > Arthropoda > Insecta > Ephemeroptera > Heptageniidae > Ecdyonurus > Ecdyonurus torrentis. The sequence goes on from OX439130.1 coordinate 51,991,954, forward strand.
CACACACACACACACACACACACACACACACACACACACACACACACACACACACACACACACACACACACATATATATATGTTATATAAGTTTTTGCAATTTAAAAAGTAACAAATTTTACACGTGTCATGGAATTTATTATATTGTTGTTTTCGGTTTATCATATAGCTTCTTAAAAAGAGCTGTCTCATGTATACCCAAGGAAAAGAAATATGTAATTAAAGAAACACATTTATATTTTCTATGCACTTTCAAAAAATAAATGCAAAGTAGTTATTCTGGTCCTATTTTCAGCAAAATTTGCACAATGATATAGCATAATCATTTATGATATAAATATACTTCACAGTTGCGTTACAATAGCAAAACTATTATGATATACAGCATAATTATTTATGTTCTAATTTAGCATTATTGTGCTATAATGATATTATTGTATAACATAGAAACAAAATTGCATACAATACTGAGCAATTAATGTATTTATCTGCTTAAGCATGATATTATAGCGCGCAATATCATACGCAACTACACATACATAATATTATCTGACACAGTTACAGTGTACAATTTTACATCTTTATATGCCACACAAAAAGACAAATTATTAATGTATACTTACAATATTGAATCTGTGCTCGGCATGATACGTACTGTACAGTTTACACAAACTTCAGTATAATTATAATAAGTAAAAACTATGTAATATTTTACACCCAGCTATGTATTTCTCAGCTGAGTAATAGTCTATAATATACCTGACAGGTGTTGTCTCTTAATGACGTCATCTTATATAAACTGTTGAGTGATGACGCTGCCATATCACTGCAATGATAAAAAAAGTACAAATACTTCATGCTTGCCGTTATCTTACCTTATTTGGTCATATAGCCAGCCATTAATATAATATTATGATAGCACACGAGAGTTGACCTTCAACTTCAAACACAATTTTATTTTTTATTTATAATCATTATATTTATATGATACATCGGTTAAACTAGGCCCGTGGGAGAGATTGTAGAGGGTCCTCTAATTTATTTTCCGTTTGTTATAGTATTATTGCAGTACCATTATAATATTTAGCGTATTTTGAGAAATCTATACTTGTGGCAAGTATTACATGATATCAAGTGGACATAGTAAATACGCACTTACATATGTGAATAATACAAATAATAATACAAATAAATTTTTTATATAAATTTGAGAAGTTTTCCTCAATAATAAACTCGAGTCCATTCTCTGATATATATATATATATATATATATATATATATATCAGAGAATGGACTCGAGTTTATTATTGAGGAAAACTTCTCAAATTTATATAAAAAATTTATTTGTATTATTATTTGTATTATTCACATATGTAAGTGCGTATTTACTATGTCCACTTGATATCATATGTAATACTTGCCACAAGTATAGATTTCTCAAAATACGCTAAATATTATAATGGTACTGCAATAATACTATAACAAACGGAAAATAAATTATATATATATATACACTGTATAATTATAATACTGTATAGACGAATATGTATGCATTTATTAATAGTATGGCTGAAATAGTCATGTGTGCGCCTTAATAAAGTTTAGAATGATTAAATATCACATAAAAATGCTAAACTGGTCACAGTACAGATAATTATATTGTAATTATAATAAATGTAGCAGATATTGATCAATTAAGCACAAATATTACATATTATTCAAGTCTTATTGTCCATGTGCAGTACGTTCTATGGAAGCTACTTCACACATGACATGGATATGTGAAGATTATTATGAAACAACAATCTAATCTGCAGTACAAGTTATATAATTTCAATTATAAAAGTAAAATATAATCAATTTGGTACATCAATATTACGCAGACTGATGTTTCGCAATATATAGTGGGTATAAACATTACCGAAGAATATACATTTTAATACTTTAGAATTGAGGGAGAGATTCGACTGCACTTTACATATTAAGGTATGCGTACTTTCTTTTTGTTTTCATTATTATTATTAATATTTGAAATGTACTTATTTTGTATGAAGAAAACGCACTACAATGAAGTGGATTTTGTCGTGTGCAGTGCTTCTCATTGCAGTTCTACTATTTGTTTTGGTAAGTTTTAATTCAAAGTCACTGATTACATTATTTGACAAATAAATTCAGAGTTAGCTCGTTTTAAAGTCATCATTAATTGCCGATTTTATTTGTGTATTTTTTTTACCTTGGAGGCAAATATTGGCTCTTTGAACGTAAGTTAATCCAGTTTCTGGCAAAGTTTCAAGTCTGCACGACGTTCTTTTAAGAAAGAGAGATAATAACCTCCGTAAACCTCTGATAGAGTAACCTCCGAGAACTTGCCTCGACCTTGCCTAATATATATGGCTACTATATATTAAGTAATTTTATGTTATATAGCATGTTAATGCTGCTATTTTAATAATAATAAATGGTTTTTATTAAAGGCCAAAAAAGGAACAAATCCATTTACATGGTCCTCTGACTTTCATTTAAACAATATGAAATAGACAGAGCATTTCTTCATTGCATCTAAATGTATATATTTCACATATAATTATCAAAGAAAAATCATAGTAATATATCTTCTGAAAGTAATATATATATATATATATATATATATATATATATATATATATATATATATATTAAATAATAATAATATTGGAGAGAGCTGAGTACTATCATTTATATGATTTAAAACATATTTATATAATTTTTAACATACAGTATATCATTTTAGATCACATAAATATATTTGGCATATTATTAATAATAATAACTTTGATTTAGGCTGAATCAGAGACAAAACTGACACATCATCAGCGTAAGGAAGGTAAGAACTTGAGAAATAATATATAATTAACTGACCAATTAATTAATTATTTAAATCAATGTCTAAGGTCTAAAAGTTGAATAACGTATATCAAAACATTTAAATCCCCAGCAAGGAGTTAATAATACCTCATTTTGTATTCTCAAAGATAGATTTTTATTTTACATTTGATTTGTGCTTTGAGCGCGAAGTAAATTTATTTTTAATTCATGTTCATTTATTATATTATAAGTTATAACTTTTACTTTGATAGGCTTTCGTGAGTTGGTTCAAATAAACAATGAGACTTTCTACTTTGGAACTAATGAGGTAAGTTTATCATGTATAGAATACATTTAATAATGATATAAAAAAATCTAATGACATTAATAATTAAATATAAATAAATAAACTGACAACACATAAATTAACTATAAAATGGACAACAGAAACGACACAAAATAACAATAACTTAACCAAATAAATATAGTTAAAATAAATTCCTGTAAATATCTTCTTCTATGTGTATACTATGTTCTAAAATAGTTTGAATTTTGCAGACAAGCTTAGTGTTGCAAAGTAAATTTTTTTGTACATCATAGTTACGCCAATATATAGTTATAAATAAACTCTTCAATGGAGGTTATCGGTTTGAAAAAAAATCTCAAAAAATTTCTATGGCTTAAAACACGTAAAATTATGTCTAGTATTATTTCCCATATAAATATCTCCGGAATCGGTGGAACAGTTTTCTCAAAAATTGAAAAAAACAAAAACAACAACAACGTGTTTTCCTCTATAAGCGTACTGTAAAAATTAGGGGACCTTTAGCTTTCCCCGCGCGCTAAGCCAATAAGCTCCATCTGTTCTTTCTTATATGTACGTAATTAGTCTAAAGAAGTCTTTATCAAGTGTAATGTTTCCCTAGTACTCCTGGTTCGATGCTAAAACGCAATGCAACTTACTAGTTCTTACCATTACTGTCATACTATTTGTTAATAATAATATGATATGAAACCAAGTCTAAATTTGTCCCTAGTACAACTGGTACGATGCTACAACGCAGTGCAACTTACTAGGCATGCAAATGTTAACATTGGACACTGCAGAACGCTGGGAGATGATGAGAGATTGGCTCTTAGCAAATACAGGTTAGTTTTTACAGGTTAAAAGTTAGTTATTTAATATACTCCACGAACTGAGAAAAATAAACAAATATTTATTGTCTTAGCTTGCCACAGTCACCGCACACTTGCACACTTTTATTTTTATGTTATGTTTAGTTATAATATAGAAAAAAGAAATGTAACACACTATATTATAAAAATTATTGTACAACAAAGTTATTTGTACGTTGTGATTCATCAATGTTCCCGCCGTGAGTATTTGTTACGATATATTAATTGTGAGTAAAGGTAAAGTGGAGTTACAGTGATCTAATGGAGAGCGCAGTAAGCTAACATTAAATGATTGTGCAATTTTTTTTATCTATATATATATACAGTATTTTTTTTTTGTATTTTCTAAAATAATAATAATAATAAATGGTTTTTATTAGAGGCCAAAAAAGTACAAACCCACTTACATGGTCCCTCTGACTTTCTTAGAAACAATTTGCAATAGTCAGAGTATTTCTTCATTACATCCAAATATAGGATACATAATTAACAAATATTTACATAGGAAAAATATGTTCTGTAGTTAATTTTTACATATAAAACAATATTAGAGAGACATAAATTCAGTCTTGTATATAAGAGAAAATTATTTTTATTGTTTATAACTTACTTATTATTTATAACATATTTATATCAATCACATATTTAAATCATCCAAAACAAATTTATATCACTTGTAAAAATTATTTACTATTTCTTTTTCTCTCGTTTTCTCTTTATATTTTATTGTTATTATTATAGAAATTATTGAAATACTCTCATCATAACAATTATAATAATATTTTGGACTATTATGCATTTTTATATTATACATTTTTAATATTTTAATTTGCCATTTTGAAATAGCAAAACAGCGATAAAATAAACGGACACTTTGGTGTCTCGTCCAAACTAATTATGTGCATTAACTACATATTTTATACAGAGAAAAGTTGTATCCTCTGACTATTTAAATGGTATATTGGTGTGCGTGCTGGTTTAACATATAAATGACCACAAGTTCGCTTGTCTGTGATAGTTCCCTCGTCAAGTTAGAGGTTCAAGTCAGGTTGATATGAATACACTAAAAACTATGCTCCACAGAGTACGATGGGTGGACATGGACGTCTGGACAAAAGCTGGCCAACCAAGCTGAGTTTGTGTGGTCCACGACAGGTCAGACATTTAACTACACGGCCTGGAACAATGGCGAACCTTCAGCCCCAGTAGATGTGGAGGTGTGCGCCACGTTCTGGGGTGAGATGGGAGGTTGGGATGACGACAGTTGTACGAGGTACTTTTTTAAGTACATCTGTGAAACAGAGCAGATGTTGAGCCCATGATGAAACATGACACAGCAACGTTCTAGCTGAAACTGTTGTTCATACAAGATACTACATACATATCTTGGTTCATATACAATAATATAATAATATTTAAAAAAAAAATAATTTTTGTAAATTCAAATTAAAAAAAAAGAGACAAAGAAATAAAAAGTTAAAAAAATAAAAGAACATAAATATGCAAGGAAACTTCATATTATTTAATATACTAATGTAATAAATAAATAAAATGTTTTTCCTCTCTACTTTATGTATGTATGTGTATATATATATATATAAATTTCTGAAGATAAATGTCTAAAACAGGCATAGTATTTGCCAGGACAATTCATATAAATAAAACAAGTTTTTGAAGAAAAATAAATTGTAAAGCATGAGATACAATATTTATTTGACAATCGTCATATCTTTTATTTAAATAAATATAAAAAACCCTGGGTGATGTTTAAAAATGTTGTATTCGTACAAAGGCTTAGAAAAGAAGACGTCAGACACAGCGGTCATGGTTTACAATAAGTAATGTACGTACGTATGTTACATATTTATATGTATTGGATTGGAACTTATATCATAAGAGAGATAGGAGCTTAAAAGCTTTCAATACGAATAAGTAAATATTGCTTTATAACATATATGTGTGTGACGGAAGTTTTTAACAAAAAAAAAAAAGTTTTATTGATTTTTTTTCTTTCTCTCTTTTCTTTTCTTCCTTTTTTGAACAGGAAAAAAGAAGACTACATTGTTGTTGTTGTTGTAGTTCTGGGGGAAATGTATGAGGTGGTTTCATTCATTTTAAAGTGAGCGCTAAATAACATCCATGGGCCATTTTGGGAAAATGACTGATTTTACCAGTTTAAAAATTCTTCGCAATATTTTTGAGAGCATTGATGCTGTTAACAGGTTGAATTAGTTTTTCTATTATATGCAAGAAAAATAATGATAACCAAAACATAGCTAATTTTTAAAGAAAATAGCCCAAAACTACGTTTGTCCTATGCTTAGCAATGACAAAAAGAGCATCGAAAAGCATACAGAATGACGTCATGCGCACACACTCTATTTGAAAAAAACATAAAACTGAGAAACAGTGCATAAATTTTCAGATTTCTGATATTACAGAAGTATTTTTAAATAATTTTAAATCATGCACATAAAAACTGCCATTCTTCTATAACATAAAAAATAATTTTCGATGAATTTTATCGGTATATGGAATAATTTTATGACTTAAAATGTAAAAGAGTGTCTATAATATCCCTGATTTAAAAATGTCAATTTTTGTGCAGTAGTTTTCTTACAAAAAGATACAGACAAACAAAAAGCACGCTGAAAGCTACATGATCTAGCAATGCTGAAGGATAGTAATTAAGCGGACAAGTTTTATTGGCCAGCATATTAAGCCCCATTGTAGTTCTTAGGTTTAATATGAAATAATAAAAATAATAATAAAAAAAATGGCAACATTTTTTTCCAGTTATAAGAAAACACTCTGACTGGCCAGAAAATTCTAATCTTAAATTAGCTCTAAATTTTACATTATTTTGAAACACTAACTATTTACAGTACATGATTGACAGTACATGGCACAGTATACTATACACGGAGAGAATTACCCGAGTTAAATAACTGAAGTGCGAACCAACTCAAAGTTTTGGAATATAATAACTGAAAGTTGAGTTGGTTTCACTCAAGTTTCAGTTATGACGACTAAAAAGCTTGACTTGATTCGCACTTGAGTTATTTCAACTCTGGTAATTCTCTTCGTGTAGTACATTATATAGTATGGCAGTACATATAGTCTTCTTCATTCTAAGCTATAGAGATGCTCCAACTGCTGCGCACATGCACTTGAGTTATTTCAACTCTGCACGGAGAGAAATTATGGATTGGAATAACTCAAGACGTTATTTAAAAACGAACCATTTCACTTCTTGGTTTGATATAATTGAAACTTGAGTTGGTATAACTCATGCCATAGTTATACCAACTCAAGTTTCAATTAAATCAAACCAAGAAGTGAAATGGTTCGTTTTTAAATAAATCTTGAGTTATTCCAATCCATAATTTCTCTCCGTGTGGTAATTCTCTCCGTGTAGTACATTATATAGTATGGCAGTACATATAGTTTTCTTCATTCTAAACTATAGAGACGCTCCAACTGCTGCGCACATTATTATCATGCCAGATAATACAATCTTACGTAAGTGTGATAAGATGACGTCACAATATGTTAGCTTGTTAATACTATGATCAGTAAGAACACAGACATTTAATTTAGATCTGATGTACGTGAACGACGTTCATTGGGACTGACGAAGTGAGAAACATTAGAGTTGAATTATACTCTCGTATATCACGTCCATCATGAACATAGCACGGTCATATAAAAATATACATCTAATAGGAGGACCTATAATAATATTATATATTATACTATTATTATATTAGAGCCAGGACTATATATTACATAGGCTTGGAAGTGCAACATGCACAATCAGTATCTACTCTGATATTGATATCGTTGCTGCTAAATAAATTACTGTCAGTATCACTTAAGTGGGCGTAGAATTAAAATTGTACCAAACCAATTAGCATTATGAAAACTAGAATCTAGTCAAGCTTTTGAACGTTTTTTAAAAGTATGTATCGTTATAAAAAAACAAAAACAATTTCAATAAATATAAGATAGATAAACGAGATAGACATTTTGTTCGCAACAACATCGAAAAAATGCATCATAACTTTGCAGGGACTTTGTTTTTAATGTCTGCAAAATATATTTTAGTAATTAGTTTATTATATAATTTTCCTCTGGACTCAAGACAAAAGATCCCCCCCCCCTCTTTCAAGAACTCTCTGCTTTTAATTGCTCAACACCTACTCTAGTGCTGAGAATTGCACTAATATGATTAAAAAAAAAACTCTTTATCTTCACAAAGAATAAAATTGAAGTAATAATAAAGTCTTGTGCACTTAAAAAAATAATTACGTAATTAATTGATAGTGCATTGAAAACTTGCTATCCCCTACAGCACAATGTCTGCTTCTTAAGATGCTAGCACAAGTTTGCATTGCCTTCAA
>OX439130.1:52002876-52010376 GCA_949318235.1 Ecdyonurus torrentis
TCACACGGGGACAAAAATAGAAGAATGAGACTCTCTTATTTTCAGCAAAATTTTTCAGCAACATTATAACTTATGCTATACTGCATAATCATGTGAGTAAAATAGCATAAATTTTATATTACACATAGACACAAATAGGAAATAATTATGCTAAGTCATTTTTAGCACAATTTATTCAATACAGCATAATTTATGCTAAACAAATGTTATACACAGCATAAATATTATATTGTTTAGCATAATTATTTGTACAGTTCTAATTTAGCATAATTTAAGCTACAACATAAATTACATAATTTATTGTTTAAAGCACATCCTAATTATTTATGTAGTTCCAAATTATCATAATTAATAAAATTATTCTTCCATTGATTTTTTCTTTTTTTACTAAAACCAAAAAAAAAGTATTTTTAATGTTCCTCATTTAAGATTTTCTGGCATTGCTGCAGTAATTTTCTATTCAAATAATAATAATAGTAAAAGGATTCGCTAAGTTAAAGCATAATAAATTAGTAGAATAAGCGAATTTTTTTGCACGCCAACTGTGATTGGCTAGCGCGATACGCCGGTAACATATATTGAAGTGTGACTTTACTAGCATGAACAACCTTATTATTAATGACGTCTGATCATTTCAAAGTGGACATAATTACGTGTTATAAATGTTTACTTCATATTTATCCTCTATTGCTGATATTAAATTTGCATAATCAAACTGTAAATCGCAAACATTTCTGTACGATGTACAGGATTATAGATAAACTTAATAAAATTGAAATCTTGATTTTAGGAACAAACATGAAAATTAAAAACAAAATCAACCTTACATACACGGAAAGAATTAAAAATACGTTATTTATCATCATTCAATGAGTATTTAGTATATAGCATTCATATTGCTGTATTAATACAATTAAAGTAATTATTCTGTACAACATAATATTGATATTGATGCTATGTCACATATTCTAATATTGTTACGTAATACAAATTACGTTATTCCAATGTAAAAGAAATTACGTAATTTATGCTGCATTTATATCATAATAGCATAAATTTCACTTTTATGAATTTGCATAATTAATTATGTTGTACAATATACTTGTTAAGCTATGTGGCATAATTATTATTCAAAACTGGTGGAGATTATACTATTTTTGTTGTTATAAACAAATATTACTGAAATTGAGCTAGCATAATTATTATATCATTATTTTTGTCTGTCCATGTTATGAATAAATTTTGTTACATTAAAATATAAAAATGCTTTTATCTTTCTCTTTGTGTTAATAAATTTAAAATAATTTATAAATTTTTCTTTGCTGTTTACTATTGTGTTAGCGTTTGTAAATATTAACTTTTCTTATTAAAAAAAACTTTATAAACTAAAAGTAAACTTATTCTTATAAATTAAAATTTCCATGTTTAATGTTCTGTAAAACATTATTATTATTTTTATTAAAGTTTTAAATTTTTATAATAAATAAAATAAGTTTGAGCTTCATTATTTTCTCAACTTGATAGAATTGCATCAACTTGTGATGCAAGTTGCCAAGTTATTTCTTGGTTGTTTGTGACTCACAGAGATCGAACCTGGAGCAATTGAGAGAGCGTTGACTTAACTAGGACATCGAAACATGAAAGTAAAACATAATATTGAATTATTTATATAAGTCATAACCATGATAATTCAAATAACAATATAATTATAATAAAAGAACTGAAATGTATAATAAAGGAGCTGTCTTAATATTTATAATAATTTGCATTTGGAATTGAGAAAACTAGCTTCTTTAATTGCATTGAAAAGAGAACTGAAAATTTTCACATTAAATAATCAATATAACTCACAGAATTTTGAATTTTGATGTCTCAGTTTCAAAATAAATTGATATTTAAGAATAAGAATAAGAATAAATAATATTGAATATAAATTATTGCAATGTGATTATTGACTGCGTCGATGTAAATGAATGTATGTGATTGTAAATATTGACTGACATTTCTACATTGTCTCATCTTGAAGCAAAAACCTGAGCTAATGCAGTTTAATTGCGTTATAAATTTAGGATGGTAGAAATTTACAAAGAATTTTGAATTGACTTAAATTACCAAAGCAAAGCATCTCTCTCTCTCTCTCTCTCTCTCTCTCTCTCTCTCTCTCTCAACAATTGATATAAATTTTAAATCTGCTGTCACTTTTGATATCTGATATTATTATTACAATGCACTGGTTTTTCCTTCCATTGCAAATTTGAAGGTTTCCAACACTACGGGCTCTGGTCATCCACTATAGTTGGTTCTGCATATTGAGCCAGCTTTGATAATTTTCCTTTGTTAAGAACAATTGATCATGACGTCACTACCTGTTTACAACGTTTATATATTATGTATGGTTGATAATTGTTATTTCTTCATTTAGACCTTTAGACCTGATAAGAATGAATGAAACTTTACAAACAAAAGATCCATGCTCAACAGCAACCCATTTTTATCTGCTCAAAAATCAAGATAAACCAATGAATGGGTCACTTTTGGGGGGGGGGGGGGGGGCAACCAATCATTCTTAATGAGCCTCACCGAACCAACTACCCCTGACAATGACATCATGGTGATATTATTACTATTTGTTTATTAAGGGAGAAAATACCCCCTGGATAAAAAATACACAATTCATTTCATATTTATGTCATATACATGGAAACAAATAAAAATGTAATATTCAATTGCTAATAATAGAAAAAAATCGAATGCAGAAAACAATAATTTATCACAAACAAAGTTGTGCTTTATTGTTACAACAACTGAAGTCTATGTATATCTAACGAGAAATATAAATTATTCAAACAAATAATATGAATTTATTCAATTTAAAATTCTAAATTTAAATAAATAAAATAATTTATTTTTTTCATGTATAAGTTTATATAATAAATTAGTTAACACACAGGAAAAAATTAGCATGAAAATAAAAAGATAACATTAATTAGTGTAATAATTATGCTATAGCTAACATAATAAATTACTAAACTTTAAATAAATTAAACTTATGATGTGCAATATAATATTTATGTTTTATAAATATAGTCACTACACACTAAAAAAAATTGTTGAAAAGCTTGTACACAGTTTTGCAACGCTTAAAGTATTGTAAAATCGACGGTTATGACGTCACTAACCGTGAACAATCTAACGATAAAAACGTAAATGACGTCACAAGCGTTAGAATCACAATGAAATAAACGTTAAATTTGGCCGTTACAAATCTACGATTTTTCTATTAAATCCCAACGCTTGTGACGTCACTAACGTTTTTATTGTTGAAATATCGACGTTTATTTTTTTTTTATATATATATATATTATTCTTTAACTCATAATACAATGTCCAACCAAGGCAATTGCCTTATCGGTTGGATTAAAATAAAACATAATTATTTTTTCATTTCAAACAAAAATAGCTAAAATAAAAATTATTTTTCACTGACAATAATCAAACAAGAAAACATGACGTTGATTCCACAATACTTAAAGCATTGCAAAACTGTGCACAAGCTTTTCAATTCTTATTTTTTAGTGTGTATTGTGTATAATAACAAATTGAATATTTTTATGAACGAATATTACCGTAAGCACGACATATTATGTAACTTTAGCCCCGGATGTATTGTAACTCATCCTATTCAAGGGGTACCATATTGATGGTTACAGATATGTACATACATAGGCCAGCATAGGAAATACATAATTTGTCTTAACTGAAGTTCAAACTGACAAACTCCTATTTTCATCTCTCAATCAGTCTATCCAACTTGAGCAAATTCAGTGATAAGTTTGCAAAACATCGTCACAAAATACTTGAAAGTAGCAGAAAAACTTACTTACTTAGTTAGAATTTTTTTTAGCTCTCCAAAGTTTGACTTTACAACTGAAAATGTTCCAATTTGACTACATAACAGCGATCAGGTACGGTACGCGTGATGTATAAATATCAAAGGGGAAATATTTTTTATGTAAGAGCACTGTTCATGCCTCTCTCTCTCTCTCCCTCTCTTGACTCTCTTTTTCAATCTCGAGGGCTTCACAAAAACAATTTTCATTCCTCTTATCTCAGCCGCACGCTCTCTGCTCCTGATTACTCGCAAAAATTGAAAAAAAAAAAAAAAAAAAAAAAAAAAAACTGACTCAATTTTTGTCTCCCGAGTGCAAGAAATTTTTATTGGATTGAATCTAAAGCAAAGAATAAGTGGCCTCCATCTAAAATTCCATACTTTCGTTTTACCACGCATTAATTTAATCTAAAAGCTTTTAGTAATTTTATCTGTAAAAAAATTTGTTCAATCTACAATTTTCATTTTCTCTGATATATATACTTTAAAGTTTAGAGCATTAATTTAATATTATTTTAACTGTTATTAGATTTCAAACTTATGTGATTCCTGAACTTGTATGAAAATCGCGTTGTATGAAAAACTTGTACACTTCAAGGATAAATGTCTGCTGTGTTGATATTGAGAATGTTTAATATATTTCCATGTTTTTTTTTTTAAATAATTTTTTTTTCAGTGTATAGTTTATATTCCAATAGGTTAACAATATTTTGAAATGATTACTCAAATAAATTTTGCCCATTATTTTCAACGTAAGAGAAATGTGCATACAGGTGTACAGCACATATCATACGTCATAGGAGGCATGCAATCATTACAACTTCATAATTACATAACAATTGAAAATAACAATCAATATTTGAAATTGAAAAATTACTAAAAGCAAATCAACAAAACATTATAGTCTCTACTTAGAATACATATCTCAGATCATTAAAACTAGCAAATTTCATCAATAAGTGAAAAACTTTAGATTTGATTCCATTATAATCTTGTTTTTCAGAAAACTAAGAGACTAGAACAGGGATCTTGCTTGGTAAAAATAGAAAATACAGCTGGTATAGCTGCAGTGTGCAGTGCAGGGTATGTTATTGGTGTTTATGATGAAAAATAGTATTTTACAAACTTGTTTGTACGTTGTGCTCAACTTGCGCTGCGAAGTTTCTAACAAAACCAACTGTAGGTTGTTCTGTAAAGTAAAGTGAGTTTCTTTAACAATGATTGGCTGCCCCTTAAAATATTGTCACTTTCATTGGATGATCTAGGTTTTTGAGCAGTGAAAAATGAGTTTCTGTTAAAGTTCTATTTTTATTTTTTGAAGTTTTCTTCATTTTTATCAGGTCTAAAGTTCTAAACGAAGAAATGACAATGATCAACCATACATATAAACGTCATAAACAGGTATAGACGTTAAAGGACAAATATCGAAGCTGCCTCAGTATTTGTGCGTAGTTTGTAGAACGAACTTGTAAAACTAAAGATATAAATTATAAAAATTATTAACAAGTTTTTAATTGTTATTTTTACTAAATGCAAGACCAAATTAAGGCAGTGAGGTAATATAACTGACTATATAGTTTATATATATATTTAAAGCTAAGGCAAATTTTAATTTATAAATTTTTTTAAGATGTCATGACGAATTATACATTTTTGACATTTTTTTTACTCCCATAAGGCTCCACGTTCATTTCAATAATTGCTCTCTGAAGGTCGCTGAGTCTCAAGTTTTGTATTTGGCAACGTTGGTATCATTGACTTTTAGGAAATAAATTAGTAATAAAGGCAAGAATTGTAATATGACAGTGTGCATAACAAATATTATAAAATTGTGTTTGTATATATATATATATATATATATATATATATATATATATATATATATATATATATATATATATATATATATATATATATATATATATATTATTTATAATTGAGAAACCGCAAAGTTAAATAATCAGTTTCCCAAGGGTAAAGTAACACGCCTGCAATGACAAGTAAATAAGTCATCAGTCTTGCTACAGATATCACAATTGTGTTATAATCAAACTTTCCTACAATGTGAAACATAATCTCAGTTAATACTGAACAAGATATGAATACGTAATTTATCCAATCAAATAAACAATGCATAAATATAATGTAATCACATAACAATAATAATAGAAAAAGTTTGATGTCATTATTTTATTGATACAATGCAGGTGATTTCAAAAGTGTCTTTCTTGCATCTTGGATTTCATTGAGTTTTTATGTTTCACAAATTGTGACACTTTTCTGTTGTTTTTATGTTTGATCTGAACTGCAGACTGTGCATGACTATAAAAATTATGTCGTTACTTTTGCAATTGTTTTGATCAGTTCTATTGTCGTATTTACAGTACAGTACACAGAAAGAATAAAAGGATAAATTACGTAATTTATAATAGTAATAATAATAAATGATTTTTATTAGAGGCCAGAAAAAGTACAAACCCACTTACTGTACATGGTCCTCTGACTTTTATTTAAACAATATGCAATTGTTAAAGTATTTCTCATTGCATCTAAATGTGTTAATACATAATTATAGAAGAAAAATCAATATACTATATCTTCCAAAACTAATTTTTAATACGGAAATAAATATTAGAGAGAAATGAGTACTATCATTTATATTATTAAATAAAATAAATGAATAAAATAAATAAATAAATAAATAAATAAATAAATAAATAAATAAATAAATAAATAAATAAATAAATAAATAAATAAATAAATAAAGAAATAAATAAATAAATAAATAAATAAATAAATAAATAAATAAATAAATAAATAAATAAATAAATAAATAAATAAATAAATAAATAAATTGTAATAATATTATTTGTAACAACTCTTACCTATATTTTGTTCTCTATTTTTTTAGGTACTTGTTGAAATACTCAGTATAACAATTATATTAATATTTTATTCTTTTATATTACATTTATATGATAAATAATGATTCTAAATAGTAACAACATTAATAATTATGCCATACAATATATGTTATGTATTTATACTACTGTACAGCAAGACATTTATTAAGAATATTTATTGAACAAATTGAGCAAAAATAAGATAGTATAAATATTACGTTTTCATTGTTGTCCATTTCAATAACCTTGTTTATTAACTTTCTTTTCATTTGCAATATTAAAAATAATTTTGAAAACTGATATTTTTTTTTTTAAATTTGGAATACGCTATTTCAATTTCGTAATATTTATGCTAATGACATAAACATGTTATAAATTATTGCAGCTTAGAATAATTACTATATTGTATTGCACAAAAGATTCTATTTTGTAATAACATAAATAATTATGCTAAGCATATTAACATACTATAATGGATAATCTATTTACAATATAGCATAAATTATGAAGTTAATGTTGCTGCATTGAGCTAACATAAATATTACGTTATTATATATATATATATATATATATATATATATATATATATATATATATATATATATTCAGTCGGCAAAATATTAATAATTAATATTAATATTAATATTAAATGTTAATTATTAATTCTACAACAACGTAAAATATTGTATGAAAAATAAAAAAGTGTTG
>OX439130.1:52015376-52057876 GCA_949318235.1 Ecdyonurus torrentis
ATGATACATTGCGTCACTTTATACGTTTTTTGTTTTGTATTCAATCTAGTGGGACACAATTTTGTCTGTTCTTAATTTTAAAATTAAAATTTTTTGTTTTAGTAAAGTAATGGCCCGTTCTAGACTACTGAATATAGATTTTTTTATATATATTTATCAACACCTATATTTAAACTTTGTAAAAATATTTGTCATTTATAGCAATGTACAATTTTCTTAATAAATTGATTGATTGTCTTCGTGGAAAAAATATATACGTTACATTAATAATTACATTAGCCCGATTGCACCTGCAATCATTTATAAAAACATAATTTTCACTTATAGTTTTTATTTATAAAATTTCTGGCAGCATTGATGTAACACTTTTTTTTTTTTTTTTTTTTTTTTATAGATAAATTTATAGATAGGTAGTTTATATTTTCTGCTGTGAACTTTAAAAGTAAATTGGAATCAGGTTTTTAGTTAAATTATTTTTATATCATATTTCAAAGGGTTTTAAGCAACAGGCGCGGCAATGCAACCTGCATGACATAACGGACATGCGGGTTGCATAACTGCATAACTTTTGTGACCGACAGCAACTTTTTTTTATTAGTATATTTATATATTTCAACTTTAAGTTACCTAGTTTCTGTTTAAATTAAAAATATTTGGATTGAGATGAGTGAAAAGATGCTTATATGCATTTGACTCTAAACATGTAGGATTTTTGTATTTGTTTTTTAAAAGTAAAACTCTTTGACATTGATTTTTTTTCTTTTTGCGCACAGAAAGTATAAATTACGTAATTTATGTTATTATAGCATAAATGATGCTAAATTGAAAGAACATATAAACATAATATTTATGCTATGTTACATAGTTGTATGCAGTATAGCATAAATTATGTAGTAGTTAACAAATTATGATATGAATGAACATAACTATTACGTATAAATTACAAATAAATAAGTGAAAAAAAAATACTGCTCATAATTATATTGTGTTATTTTGGTGCTTTATTTATACATTTTTGTATTACAAATTCAAAATTAAATAAATAAGTTTTGAATATTTTTGAAAACATTATAATAATCTTTTATTATAGACGCAGTTTTTGAGAAAATTTCCCAATTTTTGTGAGTGTAGTTATAATATCCATTACGCTAAAATATAGTTAGAATAAAGTATTATTCACATGACGTGCGTTGACGCGCGTTACAAAGCTGAAACAATGTAAACAAATGGAGCCGTTCACTTTGCTTTTGAAAATTACATGTGAATGGCTCCATTTGATTACATTGTTTCAACTTTGTAACGTGCGTCGACGTGCGTTGACTCGCGTCAAATTTACGCGTCATGTGAATAATGCTTAACATGTAATTCCTACTAAACATTAAGTTATAGTTTATTTTATTTCAACGTTATAAATAAGCCATACTTATTGTAAACAAGCCCCAACAATATCAGCGTTATGGTAGTTTTAATAAGGGTTGACAAGTCCTAAATATACAACTAATACTATATAAATCAATATTAGTATGGTTTAAGATTGCTATATTGTATAGTAATATACAACTTTGTTAATTAAATTAGACGTCTGCCTGATGACAATATTTGAATGTTTTTAATGATAGCATGTCACTGCAGTTTAGTCAGTTCTCTGAGCCGTGACAATAAGCTGTCAAATCTCACTGCTTTAGTTCACGCTTTAATACTTTATTGCTCACTCAGTGAGGTTGACGCAAGAGTGTATTCATATGAACACTAAAATTAAGAGGAAACTTTTCACTAGTGTTTTATGTTTTTGTGTTGTTTTTTACGCCTATTATATTCAATATATGTATAATGCTCTGTTGCTGAATATAAAACTGATTGTGGAATTTGAATTATCAAGAAATGGAATGAATATTTATTTATTTGTTTGTTTGTTCATTTATTTTTATTTATTCATATGTTATTGCATTACATGTTATTGAATATGTTATTGAAAAATTATCTATTTAGCAACTAACAAGTCCAAATACAATGCCAATGACTATATTAAAACTTTAGAATATTGTCTAGAATATTGTCTATATATATATGTATATATATATATATATATATATATATATATATATATATATATATATATATATATATATATATATATATATATATATATATATATATATATATATATATATATATATATATATATATATATATATATAGACATATATATATATAATATTTTGTTACGTTTAAGCATGTAGCTGTAGTATTTTCATTATTTTTTATTTATGTATATAATATGGTGTAAAAAAATATACATAAATTTTGAGTTTACAAAGTGCATTACGACTTTGTAAAACAAAAATATTTATGATTTTTCTCCCCTGTGAATATGACTTGCACATAATTTTGTATTATTTCCATACACATTCCGCTACTGGCAAAACTCTCTCATATTTCCTACTTGTATCTTTTTTTAATTACTTTGCTTGGATATTAAAGTTCAGTAGGAGATCGAGTGTCATTTGCCTTAGGAACTTTTACACCACATACAGGTTCGTAAACCTCATTCATAGTTTTAAAAGCATAGAGATATTTACATATCATACTGTAATATTCACTTCTTAAACGTCATATTTTGTTTTTGCACCACATATAGGTTTGTAAACCTCATTCAGAGTGTTGAAAGCATAGAGATATTCACATATCATACTGTAATATGCACTTCTTAAACGTTATATTTTGTTTTTGGACATTTACTGCTTTCTTTATTGTAAAGTAAAGTAAAGCTAGAGTAACTTTATTACTGTAGTAGTGAAAAGTAAAGTTTGCTTTATAGTTGAAAAACAACAGTCTCAGTCTCAGTGTACGAGTATGTAAAAATATTCATCCACAAATATATTGCAAAGCAGATTTGACAAATATTATTACTGTATGTTTGAGGCTAGAAGAAAGTATTTTGTAGATTTGTTTAGAAATCACGCACGGATTATAGAATTCAGTGCCGCACTGTTGGCAACATACTACAGCATAATTTTGCTATAATACTGAATAATAACTATGATGAAGAGCAGAAAAACTGTGCTGTGCAGCATAATTAATGATGATATTCTAATCTATTTATATGCATTTGACTCTAAACATGTATGCTTTTTTTGTGTTTGTCCTTGTGTATTTATATTTATGCTATAATGACATAAAAATAGCATAATCTACGACATTTCTTCGTTCTCTGTAACTTGAAAATGTACATTTTCTCTTTAAAATTATTAAAAACTTGACAAATTATGAACGATCATAGAGAGCAAACTTTACGAAGACAAACTTATTTTGGTTGCAAGCTAGAGCAAAAAAAAAAAAAAAAAAAAAAAAAAAAAAAAAAAAAAAAAAAAAAAAAAAAAAATTGCTTCAATTTCAAACGTAGCGGTGGAGGTGCGATATTAAAATGTTCATTTGGTATGTTTACCGCGCTCGCAGCTATGCAATTTGAACCCTTCTGTTTCTTTGGCGACCCACAGTAAATTGTGCTTAAACTTAAAATTGAGATATATATTCATTATAATTATAGTTTTGTTTTGTGTGCGTACCATATCATGACGTACAAACAATAACGTTGTAAACAACTCTCAAATTCTCCCCTCTTATTGTGCAAAGGTCAAATAATTCACAAGTCAAATATAGTTATCAAATATCTGATCAAAGGCCAGGCTAATTAAAATTTTACATCTAATTTGTTTTGTTTCGTTTAAGGCAAATATGAGGAAACTTCAATCAAAGAATCGTTCTGCAGTCAACAACTTTTTTGTGTAATTTTATTTTGTTTATGAAATTTTCTATTTAATGAGCCATCAAATTAAACAAAAATTTTATTTGTTTTTTTTTCTCGTATATTTACTCTACCATATAATTATGTTAAATTACCTTCAAAGTATTTTGCTTCTGTATTTTGTTGTTCAGCATAATTTATATAAACATTGAACATACACAGAGGTATATACTTCATACAGAGGTCCACCTCATCTCATTGCTGTTTTGGCTTTCGTGTAATGTACGTATTATGACTTATTATACTCTGGTAAGACATGGAACGTAAATTATTTATATATTTTTATATATATATATATATATATATATATATATATATATATATATATATATATATATATATATATATATATATATATATATATATATATATATATATATTATAATATATATATTTATATTTGTAGAAACGTTTAGTGTTGACAGCTAAGTGTATTGATGTCTGCACGAGGCCCTACAGGCAGTACTGGCAGGCAGTGCAAGGTGGTAGTTGTCCACGCCAAGTCAGAGGTTCACCTCATCTCATTGCTATATATGTAGAGATGTTCAGTGTTGACAGCTAAGTGTATTGATGTCTGCACGAGACATACAATCAGTTCTGGCCGTGCAAGGTGGTAGTGGTCAAGTCAAGTCAAGAGGTTCACTTATCTAACTAATTGCAATCATTAGTTTCAAACAAGACGTTATTATCGTGTATAGCAGTGTACGTAATTTTGATTACATAATATATTTTTGTCCGTGTAGCAGCCATAAAAACACTAGAACTTGAAACTTAACATAAGTAAGAAGAATGTTTTACATTTCTCTTCGTAACTTGAGAGAGAGAGAGAGAGAGAGAGAGAGAGAGAGAGAGAGAGAGAGAGAGAGAGAGAGAGAGAGAATATTTTGTATATTTTTTGTTCCAAGTTGCCGTCACAAGACGATGTAAACTTTCTTATGTTTATTCAGACAAAACGTCAAAGAAAATGAAAATTGAGAAGCTCCACATCGTGGGTTCTGAATATTTTAGGAAGTAAACTTTAATAACGGTGATGTCTTCAGTAAAACATTTAATTAAAATTTTGATGCACCCATTTACATTAATTATGTTTTTTTTGTTTGTTTTTTATTATACATAATCAACAAGCAAGTTATGTAAAGTGAATTTATAGGAGAATATGTTAATTTTTAAATAAAAATAAGCAGACTTTTCTTATCAAGTTGTACAGAAACTAAATATTTAATTGGTATTTAAATGCAGTTTAATTTCAACTTAATCTTTTATATTTATTTAATTATTTCCACCATATTATATACACTCTGGCCAAAACAAGGTCGTTCCCGTCAAAAGCTGTATCCGCGGTGCTAAACCAATCAGAGAGCGTGCTATAAACCTACTAGCCAATCACAGTTGACTTTACATAGTTAATTACACTGTATCCGCTGGAACTAGTATTGGGAGAAGTATACATACATCAACAGTAAAAATATAATAAAAATAAAATAAAAAATATTTACATTTACAATATGTGTATAAAAAAACAAACAAATGTTTGGTTTTTGGGAAGGCACCTCTCCTGCATATCACCTGATCAACGAACTAAGATATCTGTCATTCTGATTGACAATACCCTAAAAGAGGAATAGAGTGGAAGGCTAGACAAAATATAATGTATAATTAGGTGTATATCATCTCACTCAAGCAGGTGGTACCCTTTTTGCTTGAGAGCCATGGCTTTTAACAATAAGTTAACCTTTGATACCTAGCTGTCACATTCAAAAAGTATAGTTTTGAGCGGTGTCACTAGACATCAATACATAAAAGTTAGATACAGAAATAGTTAATTAAATATTAATTAGGAAAATGGAAAATAGTAACATTAAAGACTAAATTCTGGCAAAAACTTATTATTATGATTAAAATTTGAAAACGTGCCATTCTTAAATTTTATCAAGAAATTCAAATTTTGCAAACCAAACCATTTTTGTCCTTGTATTTAATTAATGGAAATTGATAATATTATTAGTTCTAGATTAATGATTTTGTGTAAGCTGCCTGAAATATGTTTCATTATTTAATCTTTATAATGAACTGTAATCAAACTGCAATTGTTAATTAATATTATTAATTACTTACTTAATTAATTTCACTATCTCATCAATAGTTTACCGCAAATATTGTCAAACAAATTTACGTAAAGTTTAATCTACATGTAGACGCAATATTGCAGAGGTTCAAACAAATATACATAGATTATATTTATCTTTAGTAGCTAATATAAAAAGAAGCTATAAATTTATGAACGTATATAATACAAAACATATTATGTATCATTTGTTTTCTAAATCTAACAAAGCAAGCCAAAAGTCCATTTTTTAATGGTCTAATGTGCAGTGACTTTTTATTTTATTATTATTATTATTTTTTTTTTTGCAATTTGCAATATTGTGTTATTGTACTACACCAATCCATAGTCCCAGTCATTGTCTTATCAACAGGTAAGAACTTTTCAATAAGTGGAAACCACACACACAGGCCAGTCACAGCCTAAATACACAGCCCGGCATTCGCCATGACAGGCTAGAGAAACCGTGGAAACGCCAGGAGGGCTGGCTGGAGTAATTACCTATATTATGCACCTCCTGAATGCTGTGCATCGTCATGGAATGCATGTAAACACGGCTCGTGCAACGTGTTGTGCTTTCTCTCTCTCTCTCTCTCTCTCTCTCTCTCTCTGTGTCTCTCCCACTTGACGTACGCACCCAGCAGTGGCTCGAACCTGCACTCGGTGAGAAGTTCACAGTTACAAGTCAGCTGCCTTCCCCACTCAGCCATACCAGCTCGGTCCAAAAGTCGGCTCGGTTTAAATGTTACCCTATTGCCTATCAACGTATTTATATACCTATGTATTAATAAGGAGCAATAATACTAATTAGCGTCTCCATAAGAATACGTTGTACTGCCATAAGGTAGGGAAATATTATACATCATAATGTTTGTGGAACATAGTAGAGCATAATTTGGAGTAAATGTAGTTCTAACATGCGATCAATTTCTTAGTATTTTATCTCGCTGTGTTAATGGAATTAATAATAGAAAACTTGGTTTCTGGTTTTCATATTTTAAATTTCAAAATTCTTTATTCATTTCTTTTATCCAGCATTCATAATACAGTTAATGCATTGGTTTATATTATAGCCTCAAAATGAGACAATGTAGAAAATGATTGTCAAATAAAATATTTACATGCACAAAAAATTGACAACAAACGACATTCACGTATCACATGACAATTTATCTTTAAATTGTGTCATCATTCATATTCATCAATTCAGTAATATTGTTATTTAATAAGAAAATTTTTAGTTCTTTAATATTTTATTAGTATAATTATTCTGGTTAAATACAATTTCAAATTTAATGTGTTTTACCGTTGATAGTTTAAAACACAATTATATGTTGAGTTCATCTGTGGTTTATTTGTAAAGTTTGAGAACAAACATTTGGTCAGGACCCTTTGGTGCTGCAACTTCAACTGCTTGTGTTTAATTGCACTTGTTGGTCGTCGCTGCTTTCTCTCTCTCTCTCTCCTCTCTCTCTCTCCTCTCTCTCTCTCTCTCTCTCTCTCTCTCTCTCTCTCTCTCTCTCTCTCTCTCTCTCTCTCTCTCTCTCTCTCTCTCTCTCTCTCTCTCTCTCTCTCTCTCTCTCTCTCTCTCTCTCTCTCTCTCTCTCTGCCTCTAGCTGTCTCTCTGTCTCTATCTGTCTCTCTCTCTCTCTCTCTCTCTCTCTCAAACTTTTTATCTTTGCCTCCCTCCCTTCAACAAGTATATACATTAACACAAAAAAATCCACAAGCCACACCAAATATATTTTAAATTAATAGGTTTCCAACTTAAATAACATGATACAGACATAATACTTACTATGTAGTTTTATGTACGTAGTTTTATGTCTTTAGAAAGTCAATGGCATCAGACAACTAAGTTTAACATTTTAGGAATGTGACTTCAAATAGGAAAGAAAAAAAAAAGATTTTGAAAATAAGACGATTCTCTTGGCAGTTAACAATCGTCAACAATGAGCAGGATAACAACTTTAAGGAGTTAATTTTATTGTGTATTCTAAAAGAGGACATTGTCCTGAATTAAAAAATAACATTAATTATTTTTAATTAATTTTTAAAAGTCTCAAAATGACGTCACGGGCAGTAACTTCTTCCTATACCCACATGCATGCTACCAGTTGTGACATATATTTTTGATTTTCAAAAAATAATTAGAAATATTTGATGAACTCAATAATTAGATTTTTGCATATCAATTAATTAAAGACAATGATTTCTTTTAGAAATGTCTCCCTAAATTTTCTTTTTAGTCTTCCTCATTGAAAATGTTTGAGTTTGCATGTTGACCTGAATTTATTATTATAATTTTTTTTTAAGTTTACTGTTATTATTTTTTCATACTGATGTATTATCCTTATGAATGATAGTGTAAATAATGTTAAACAGAGTTTTCTACTCTTACAACTTTTAATTAAATCCCCGCAGTTTATACCTCATTTTCATCCCCTAAATGTTAAACTTTTATTTATTAATGCAAACCACTTACAGTGAAAATGTTATTAAATATCGTTGTCTTATTTCTAATGAGGTTAAAAGAGAAAAAGATTGCTTGAAATGTAAAATTATAAAAGGAGAAATGAGATGATATAACGAACCACATGCTTTTTATTATTAATTAAATTTCAAGTTTTGATATCGTGAGAGCGAGGAAAACAAAAGTGCGAAGTGTTGATGTTCGCGATAATCTTTCCCACTTAACGTCGATAAATAATTGATCATCATTTCTTGCTACTCAAACTTTCGCAAGACCAACTTTTTGTTTTAATCTTTAAACTATCAAATCTAAAAACCTTCTATCATTTCTAATGCGTTTAAAATTTAATGTAAAATAAAAATAAAATTAAACTAACATTTTCCATAAACAGCAAGATATTTTTTGTAACGTATTTTGAATGTTGTACATGGGCAAAAATAAATATTTAGCAATAGACAACTTGCATGCCATTTTTTATGGTCTTAAAAAATTTCATTTGGAAAAATAAATAATATTGGTGTTTATAAAACTTCTGCAAAAATTCTCCATATTAAAAACAATTTTTGGTATTCAATTTTTTTTTAAAGTAAAGAAGGTACCCATTACGCCTAAAGACGGTTCGCGTTTCTTTTTCTGTTCTGTTCTGTTCTGTTCTGTTCTGTTCTGTTCTGTTCTGTTCTGTTCTGTTCTGTTCTGTTCTGTTCTGTTCTGTTCTTTTTAAATCGTTCTGACAAGTTCGTAGCCACTGAATAATTTTTTTCTTTTTTTCATTTTTTTTAAAGCTGTTGAAGAAAATAAAAAAAATTCGGCTGCTGTAAAAATTGACCAGTGGCTGGGAACTCGTCAGAGCGATTTGAACAATTAAAAAAACACAAAATAAACACGAACCGTCTTTCAGTGTAATAGCCACCGTCTTTATTACAAATAAAAATTGAAAAATTATTTTAAATATAAAAGAGCATTATTAGGAAGTTTTATACACAACACGCAAATATTATTTATTTTTCCTAAAGAATTTTTTAAGACCATAAAAAAGTGACATTAAAGCTGTCAATTATACTATTTATTACAAAAATATTTTATATTCATTATTTTTTATAACATAATTACTTAACTTCAAAAATATCAAAATTTGAATATTTATGCTATATGCTATTATTAAAATGATTGCGAATTTAACAAACATGAATTTTATAAAGCATAATATGTGTTACTTTTTATTTCTTCATTCCTTTTTTTTTTTTTTTTTTTTTTTTTTTTTTTTTTTAATGCTGAGCAATTTTTCAGTTTAGCTTAATAGCTTAATTTCATGTTGAAAAGTAGTTTTACTGTGCAGCATAGCTGAGACCACGTAGTTCAGTGTCTACAATTAAAATCCTATATTTTTGACATTTGACATTTCAAATGCAATGATGACAATGACCTATGATAAAAATGTCAAGACTCACGAATATAATGTAGAAAAAAATTGAAAATAACATAAAGCTGTGTGGGAGTAAAAATGATAAATTTATACATCACAATTTTTCACCATCCCACTTTTTTTCTTATATATTTATATAGTCATTTTATCTTAAAGTATCACTATGCATAAAAATATTTATAAAAAAATTAAAATAAAATCTGCCTTTTGCAATACGTAAGCTTAGAAAATCAGATACTTTATCTTCAGCCAGAATATCAAATTTCAAAGGGATAATATAAAAAAGCAAAACTTTACAAAGATCACATAAAAGTTTAATCAATTTTAAATAAGTATATAGAAAATATTTTAATATATCACAGCAAAGCCATAAAGTTCAAAGCTTTTTATTTCAGTTATACAAGCTTTTTTTTTTTTAAATTTTTTTTAATGCTACTGTTAGCGACATGTTGTAAACTTTTTAATAAACATTGAATATTAATTTTATTTAAATAAAATATTAAATTAAAATTTTCATTAAAAATATTAATAACGGAAAAGTTACCTGTACTTAAAGTAAAATGCATTTTTTCAAATAAATTTATTTTTTATATAGTTAAACTACTATAAGAACGATAGGGAGTCAAACATTAAAATTTTAGTTTTTTTTTCAAGTATATATATTTTTTGCTATAGTTAAACTGCTGTAAGAACGAATGAAGCAAATAATAATTAAAAATAATCATCTGAAGTCTTTTTAAATAATAATTTTTCATTGCGATATGAACAAGTTTTTTTTTTTCGGTCCCAAAGTGTAGAAGAAGTGCCAAGATTATATTTTTCTTTGAATTGTGTGTCAGTATGAAAGTGCAAGGGTTTTTATTTAAATTATTTACTCAAAAACAAGTTGTTGTCTTTTTTTTTCAAGAAAAAACGTGAAAATATTTTAATTTATTGTTTGTTTGTTTTAAATATCCATGAACATTGTACCACTGCTCATATCAGCGTGTCATTTTAAAGAGTTGCATATTATTATAAAGAACAAGATATACATGCACCATTCACCAATAACTTCATTTAAATTAAAATATATATATATATATATATATATATATATATATATATATATATATATATATATATATATATATATATATATATATATATATATATATATATATATATATAATATATAATATATATATATATATATATATATATATATATAATATATACATATATACATATATATACATATACATATACATATACATATATATATATATATATATATATATATATATATATATATATATATATATATATATATATATATATATATATATGTATATGTATATATGTGTGTGTGTGTATAACTTTTCTTTTCTTTTTACTTTATAGTAAAAATAATAGCAAGTAAATAAATTTCCATTACAACTTATATTTTTGTGTAATGAAAACTCTCTCAATTATTGACCATGTCTCGTATTAACAATTAGGGATTAACTTATTTGTTCTAAATAAGAAGTTAACTATAACCATAAATCCTTGGACTTGATCGTATCATTTATTATTATTGTTTTTTTTGTACTTTTCTTCCGTCATATTCTTGTTTACCGATCCTAAAGCTAGAGAAGGTTTAAAAGTTTTATTATGTACGACCAAAAGAGCCATTTTTAAAAAACCTTAAAAAAAAGTTTGTTTAAAATGTAGCATACTTGAAACTGCATGGGGAATTTTCAACAACTAAACGACCTTATTAAGGCAACAACAAAAAGTTTTTTTTTTAAACATATTTAATATTACACATAACACAATTTTTTTTTAAATATGGCTAATGAGAAATGCAATCATACAAACCCTATTTTAAATTTATATTGCCAATATATTTTAAAAACTGTTTAACTGATACATTGTTTATAATATAAATATATTATAAATGTTATATTGTTAGGAAGTCTGAAACAGGTGTAAATGATATAAGATATTCAAAATTCAAATTCAAAATATATTTATTCATTTCTTTCATCGTACAATCACAATATACAACAAAAGCATATCGGCTTAGGTTATTGTATCAGTTGATACAATTAGAAATGATAGTCAAAATATACACAATTATAACATAGACATCATATATGTAGAAAAAAAAATTAAATCATGACTATAAATGCGTTGTTTATTCTGATTCATTACCTTTCATAAACTCATCAATAGAATATTATTGCTTGTTTAACAGTAGTGTTTTCAATGATTTTTTTAAACAAAATAGGGTCTTCAATTTCTCTTATATAAGTTGGCAGATTATTATAAATCTGCAAACAACCACAGAAAGGACCTCTATTGTACATTTCAGTTCTTTTATAGACATTATTAATTTTCAATTTCAATATAATATTTTGTTATGTTCTATGTCTTTGCAGAGTAAAACGAGTCAAGTAACACAAATACATCCACAAATACAATAATAGCATGTGGTTGTTACTGTGTACATTATATACACTGATACTACAAAGTTTTGAACAATTTAGGCTAGTTATACTTAACGTTATTACATTCAAAAAAATCAACAACACTATAAATAAAACATGTTGTCTTTGGACCATTTTCTTAAATATATGGAAGAAGTTCATATTTTAAAGCATCAACCTCACGGTAACTCGACTGTACGTTTTTATTGAAGTAGAACAAGTATTATTTTTAAATTAAATAAAAACATCTCAAGTACTTTTTAATGTTAAATCTTAACTTTTTTTTTTAATTTAAATTAAACTGCACTTTTATTGCAGAGAGAAATACAACAGTACAGTATTCACGTGAAATCCAGGTTTATTGAAATTAAAAAGTATAAGAAGGATTCAGAAAATATTTCATTTCATTTACAACTCATTTTATACAGAATTGTACTTCATGTTAATTAAAAAAAATAATAATATGTAATTAAAAAAGAAAACTTCAATTCTACGCTGATGAAAGAAATTACGTAATTCATATTGTAAATGAGAAAGTTTCCATAAAATTAAGACCCTGTTTTAAGCACATTTTTAGAAAGAGTATAAATAGTATATTCCAGTGAAGTCAATATTTACCTTTATTAATGACATTTCAGCGATTAATTCTCTCCTAAAAAAATTCCTACCACGCCCCCCTAGAAGACCCTTGCGTTCGTCTTCTGCAATTTTAACGTGAATTTTAAAATTAACGTTAATTTTGAACAGATTTTGAATGAAATTCACGCTTTAAAACTTGCAAGAGACGAACGCAAGGGTCTTCTAGGGGGCGTGGTAGGCACTTTTTAGAGTGGAATTAATCGCTGAAATGTAATTAATAAAGGAATATATTGACTTCAATGGAATCTACTATTTATACTCTTTCTAAAAATGTGCTTAAAACAGCCAGGGTCTTAACTTTATGGAAACTTCCTCATTGTTATTGACCCAGGCAGTTCATTGGTTATTACAACAAGCATTTTGTCATTATTTACAATTGCTAGTCAATAATAATTACATTACTTAATATTAATTATTAATAGTCTATTTTAGTCTATAATAACAACAAGAATATAATAAAAGTCTATAACAAAAAATAGCCTTGTTCACAATAAGCTTTTTCAAATTGGCATTGTTAAGCGAGTTCCATAAGAATGCATGTTATTTTGATCAAATATTTAACAATTCTAATTAACTTATTGCGAACACAGCTTTAACTTTGTACAACAATTAACAATATTTTATGCAAGACGCCATAATTGTATTAAATGGCACGTTGTTGGGTTTAGCCTGTTGTGAAGTGTACAATTCTTTTTCCTTTCTTACAATGTAAACAAATATTGCCGAGTTCTAATTATTACATTTAATTTTATTCACGTACTTTGCATTAAGTTATTAATTACTGTTTTGAGAGGATTTTCATTCGTTTTCAATATTGTAGACAACCGAGAAGTTATTTATATAAAAAACTAATGATGGGCAAAATTGAAAAACATTGTCAAATGGTGCTTGATTTTTTTACGTCAATTTCAGATTTATCTTCTTTTAAAATCCCTCCTAGAATGAGAGAGAGAGAGAGAGAGAGAGAAAACCCTGACGTTGCAATCTTGTTTCGATCGAAATATCAAAATATATAAAATATATTGTTTATTGTTTCGATCAAATTGGTTTGGTATTTACACTACTTTTGCACTAACGTTTTTAAAAATTTAGTAATAGTGATTAGAGCTCCAATATCTCGACATTTTGATCGTTTATTATTAATAAAATTAGTATCAATACGTAATATTTAAAGCACATTGAGTCACGTACCTGTGATAAAATTTTAGGGTATATGTCACCATTAAAATAGAGGAGGGGGGGGGGGGCGAGGAAGTAAATAACATTGAAATTACTATTGATCCTTATGCATAACATTTCAAATACTCGTAATTCAAAAATTACTATTGATCCTTATGCATAACATTTCAAATACTCGTAATTCAAAAATTGTCACGACATTACTTTACAAGAAGAGAAGAAATTACATAACTTGTACTATATTTATTTTGGCCAATCTAAAATAAAAAAGATATTCCACCTTACGATTACTTTTGTAGCTATATTACAACCCCCTAGCTCCCTCCCTTAATATTTGGAGTCTAATAAAGTCACGTATTTATTAGATCAGCAAAAATTCAATTTTACAAAAATACATTTATGTTGATTTCTCTAAGGAGACAGTGTAGCAAAATTTTTGGGCTAACGTAGCGTAGTAGTTTTTGTTCTTTCTTAAAATCAGTAAGATATATATATATATATACGTTACTTTTTATATAAAGTAATATAAGTTAATATTTCTTATGTTACGTAAGGAGAACGTAATACCTAGTTATTTGTGGAGCTTAGAGAGAGAGAGAGAGAGAGAGAGAGAGATCTTTGCTGTTCTTTTCTCCGCTAACATTTGACCTGCATTGTTACAATTCTTAACAATACTAAAAGAAAGCTCAACTTAATTAAATATAAATGGCGCATTAATTGCAACAATGTGTCTGTTCTTTTCTTCAAGGAATACAAAAAAAAAAAAAAAAAAAAAAAACTGTTGTTAAAGCGAACCATCTTATTATGTAAGAAATATATTATACATATTGAAAAGTATATTTATTTTGCAATTTTATAGCGTTGTGCAAATGGATAGTATTTTCAATTATATTGTAATTAATTGAGTTAAAATTAATGTTTTTACCGGTGAAAATTTGTCATTAATTTTTAAAACGTTGTAAAAGTGTCATTAAATTTTGCAATGCTTGCAATGAGTTCAATACGTGGTCTTTTCAGAGACCGTGGTATGCACTAATTCGCTCTAGTGTTCTCTGCACGTTGATGTACGTGTGTATGTCCCAGGCAAAACTACAGGATAGATGTTTAGTGTTGACAGCTAAGTGTGTCAGGCCATACAGTCCTGGCAGTGCAAGTTGGTAGTAGCCCACGTCAAGTCAGAGGTTCACCTCATCTCACTCATTTCTGTTTAATCACACGCTTTAGAAATCATTTTTATTTTGATCAGTATTGTAAATTAGTGAACTGAGACAAGAGATTTGATTGTCAGTATTCACTAAAATCAACAAGTCAGTCAATTCTGTGTGAAATGTATTCACATGTTAATATATATAGTGTAACATTGACCAATAATATACACATTAATATACATACATAATGCATATTCACATATGTAAATATAGGTATTGAGCAATGTGTAAAAAAAAAAAAAAAGATAAAAGAAAACATGCTGCAGCAAGAGATGCTGATTTTGTATGAAGAGAACACGTACGTACGGTGCAAATTGTGTGAATATCTTGATTTTGTGTATCAAAGATAAATTGATGCAGAACTATCTTAAATGTACAATTATTTAAATTAATAGAAACCAAAAATGATGCATTGAATTGCTGAATAGTGAATTATCAACATTCTCTTTTAAATAAATGTTCATTAATAATGTTATTAATTTGTATAATTTTACTTTGAATTAAATGGAAATAAAATAATTATATTGCTTCATGGGTTCATTGCTTAGTATTAAGAAGATGAAACAAAGGCTTATATAATTGCTAGCACTTTTCTTTGTCTCATTGTAAATATATTGAAACATGTGTTTTTGAAATTTATTTTGATGAAAGTTAATAAGTATATTATTATGTAACAGAAGTTAAAATTATGAAATACTCTGGCTATTAAATATTGTTAAAAGAAGTCAGAGAACCACGTAAAGTGTTTTTATATACCTTTGTTTGACCTCTTAATAAAAACTATTTAACATTATTATTTTAGGTGAAACGGTTGATTATTTTTTAATTAATATTTTCTGCTGATTACTTTTATAAAACATTAATAAGAACGTTGAAGAGAAAGTTCAGGGGTTACACCATGGCTTCTTCAATGTTACATAATGAGAAGAACTGTTCATAAACTCACAGATGATGACCCAAAGCCCTTCCGGAACCCCATGGTAGCCCCTTAAACTTGCACCCATCCTGAGAGATATACAGGAAATAGTAAAGTTTATAGTATAGTTTTATAGAAAAGCCGTAACTATGACGTAAAAGATACGGGACAAGTTGCATATAACGCAGGATGATCACGATTTTACGGGGCTACGCAGGGCTTTGGGTCATCATACATGAGTTTATGGACAGTTCTTCTTATTATCTAACATTGAAGAAGGCATGTTGTAGCCCTTGAACAGCATAATTAATGCCGCATTGAATAATAATTACGCCGTACTTTACAATAAATATATTGTACATTATAAGTATTTAATTTATACAATTATATTATAGCAATATTTCTACTATATGACGTATGTACATGCCGCATAAATACCTTAAAGATATCCTGTATTGAAATCAAACATACAAACCATGAGATGGGACCATAATACACTTAAAAAATAGCCGTTGAAAAGCTTGTACACAGTTTTGAAATGCTTTAAGTATTGTGGAAACAACGGTTATGACGTCACTAAACGTTGATATTTCAACAATAAAAACGTTAGTGACGTCACAAGCGTTGGGATGAAATAGAAAAATCGTAGATTTGTAACATCCAAGTTTAACGTTTATCCCATTGTGATTCTAACGCTTGTGACGTCATTTACGTTTTTATCATTAGATTGTCAACGTTTAGTGACGTCATAACCGTAGATTCTACAATACTTAAAGTATTACAAAACTGTGTACAAGCTTTTCAACCCTTTTTTTTTTTAGAGTGTATTAGTATCACCTAATAGTATTTAGTATTTTTATCACCTTTTGTCTACCCTCACAAAGAGGGGTTAAAAAATTAAAGTAGAAAATTTTTGTGATTCATGACGTCAAGATACCCAGGCCTGCAATAGAAATTGTAATACTGGTTGCCTACTTTACAGGTGTTATCCACAATTTGTGAGGCTACTGAAGGGTAATAATAAGGTAAGTAGTTTAAGGTAATAATAAAGATGAAATCCCATCTTGTGGTAATCTTTTTTTTTGTACAAGAAAAAATGTGCTGAATAGAATTAACTATTTATTTTTTAACTATACTATACAACAAAATATATTCTAAAAAAAAAAAAAAAAAAAAAAAAAAAAAGTTTGTCCAACAAAAACTATTAAGTTATGGACAAAGTTTACATATATTTGGTACAGCCAAATTTATAACTATTTTTTTTAGTGTGCATTTTTATTACAAACAATTAGAATTTCAGATATAAGTAATTGTTTATTCATGAGTAAGGAATTTAAAAAATAATGTCCGTTTTGCTGTTTTATTATTATTGTTTTGTTTTTTCTTTATTTTAAATTTACGATACATGCGTATTGCGTACTTTAAGTTTATCTGCATTTTTATTGTTTTCCTGGCAAGAAGAAAAAGTTTATAGTTTTACTTTTAACAGCACAAAACAAAAAGTTGCAGATGTGAAGTTTGTAAAGAAAAAAAAATGAAAAAAACTGACCAAAAAAAGAAAAGAAAAGAAAAGAAAAAAAAAAAAAAAAAACTCAGTGCAGCGTTTCAAAATTTGCATAAAACAAATGGACAATTGTTATTATAAGTAACACAAACTTGGAACATTAGCATAAAATTTATGTGGAAAAACTTAGGAAATGTAAACAAAGAATATATTTACAGAGCACGCATTTTTGTAATGCGGAACTTTGGGATTTTAAAATTTGCAACTTCGAGTTAGAGAGAGAGACAGATACAGAAAGAGAGGGAAAGAAGGAGAGAGGGAGAGAGATAGATAGAGAGAGAGAGAGAGAGAGAGAGAGAGAGAGAGAGAGAGAGAGAGAGAGAGAGAGAGAGAGAGAGAGAGAGAGAGAGAGAGAGAGAGAGGCACATGGAGTGCAAAGATTGTCCGAGTAACTTTATATTTTTATTTCCTGAAAATTGAATGAACTTTTGCACGTAAAAAAAAAAATTGTGGAGTAATATTCGTATTAAAATTTACTACATAAATAGAAAAAAAAAATCGAAAGATAACATCTGTACGGGTCCTCTCTTTCTTCTACTGTTTTAAAAAAAAAATTTTATGCTTATCCAAATTGAAAAACATAAATATGGCAAAACAGTGACAGTTAAAAAATTGAACTTATAGTGTGTAAAATTTCAAGTAAAAAATGTTTGCGTATTTAAAACTTGTTTTCAATATTGTGTTAGTTAAAGTAAATTTAATTTAAATTGTGATTGCACAGCTACTGAAATAATACAATGAAAATGACACGAAGTTATTAAAGTAAATCATTAATTACTATCAAACTGGTACACTACATCAACAAATTTAATTTGTAGACTGAGTTAATTGATTTAATTATGTTAATTAATTTAAATTTGCAGTTGTTTAGAAAACAAATGTTTAATTTCAAAGCATAAATAAAGAGAGTAAACACTTTCAAAGTGTAATCTACATACAGAATGCAATTTCAGATACACACTCTCACAATTAAATTTTAGTGTACAAATATGAATGTTGAGAGTCCATGCAAGAAATATATAAAAGCCATGGACGACATCAAACAATCTGTACTTTTTTATGATTAAAGCCCTTGTCAACTTACTTTTTATCATTTAGAATACTAGACTGATAATTAACATACCTTATTATCCATTAATTAGACACCAACACGTTGATTATATATTTATTTTCTTTTTGATTGTTATATCACGTATCTGACGTCACAATGTACAGATGGGGTCGTGATAGGGGTAAAGAACTTGAGGCAGGGGCTTAAATTTATCACGTGACCAGACCGGTGACTGTGATTGGCGGTGGTACTGTACATTGTGACGTCAGATACGTGATAGAACAATAAAAAAGAAAATAAATGAATATAAATACAAAATCAACGTGTTGATGTCTAATTCATGGATAATAAGGTATGGTAATTATCAATCTAGTATTCTAAATGATAAAAAAGTAAGTTGACAAGGGCTTTAAAAGCAAATAAGGATCTCCAAAATGGATGACAATTTTTACCAGAATGTAACTTTGGCCCCACAAGAGAGTGTGAAAATACTATTAATGCTATTTACTTGACAATTACTGTTTCTGACGTCATAAACAGGCAAAAGTTAGTATAAAAATGTTGTGCGGGTTGCATAAGTCAAAAGTTTTCTCATCACTGCAACAGAAAATTAATATTATTTCTGTAGGTTCCTTTGTGATGTAAATGCTTATAATATGTTTTCTTGTGGTTTATTGCTTTATTGAGAGCTAGTTTTAAAATCCTAGCCTGTATATCACTTTGTTTTTCATTGCCTGAAATATAAACTAACGATTTCATTAACATGACAATAAAAATAAAGCCACCAGTTTACATGTATGTACCTACATTACCATTCATGTTCAACATTAATAACCAGTCACTCGTACACGCATTTCCTATGCAAATAATTATTGAAATCAATTTGAATATTTATAAGCTTCGTTGGCGGGGATCATGTTTTTTTTTATATTATTATTTTTTGTTTTGAACTATTGAGTCGTTACTAACTCGTCTATTATTGTTGACAAAATAAATTAATGTTTTTATAATAATGGGTTGTATGCCGCCGCTGTTACTGCTTTAACATAACGTACACTTAAAAAACAAAGTGCTAGTAGTTTTAACTTGTAAACTTACTAGAAAATTATGCATAATGACGTCACATTGAATGCGCTTTGTCGTTATACTGGAGCAATGAAAAACTTTACCTCGTTTCTGGCTAGTTTCTTTATGATTTTTTTTTGGTTATATTATTATTTTTCTCACATAATTTAAATACTAATTCAACCTATTAACATCATCAATGATCTTAAAAATATAGCTAAGTATTAATAAACGGGCAAAGTGAGATATTTTCCTATACCTGGCCTATGTTCTTGAGTGATCCAACATGACTTCGACTTGAATACACCCTATACATTTAATTGCTATTTAAGTCCTCCAATCTTGCTCACGCTTTCGCATGAGAAAGAAAAGTATGTTGAAAGAAAAGTTATACGAATGCAAATACCCATTTTATTTGGAATAAAAATAAACTATCATAAATCTGATTTACACAAAAATTGTCGTGGTAGTGTAAAACTAGTTTAAGTTCTGGAGTATTAAAAATGCAAAGGAAAATCTTGAGATATAGGACCATCATTCATTCATACACAATACACATATTCATACATATTCATCATTCATCAATAAACATTTCATGTCTCATAGCCTGTCAGTAGCCTCACGAACTGAGCCGAATTTTTTTTTGTTAAGTAGGCAACTTTTTTTAAACGTGACTTTTTTTTACCATTGTATCATAGATCTTGTAAAGTGGCTTGCCTATATTTTAAGTTGTTTTGTTCACTTTATATAAGACATAATAAAACCTTTTTGAAAGTGAAACTACATGACAAAGTCGTCTGCTACCACTTTACTTTATCATTGTTCGACTGTGGGTTTCTTTATTTTCTCACTTTAGTAAATTTGTATTGATGAAATATTGATAGAGACGAGCTGAAGATTCTGATCACGATTGCTGACCTGCTGGTCAATATACTCAATGGCTTGCGAGGGGGTCGTTCATCCTCCACACCGCACTTATACTTGTGTGTGCAAGATCTGCAGCCGCTTTATCTCTCTCCCGAGGATCGAACTAAGTAACTAAGTAAGGGATGTACACTTGGAGCAATCATATTTATAACAAGAAAAACTTACTGCTTCAAAAAAAAAAAAAAAAAAAAAGGGGGGGGGGGGGGCGTGCTGCTAAATCTAGATTGCCAGCTCGCAAAATCTGCATACATTTTCATCAACTTCTTATCACTTATTATATTGTTGATACTATTGTTATTACATTTGCAACAATGTTCAAATTACAACAATAAGTTGAGTGCAAGACCAGATGTTGTTCATAGCGCTATCACACGGACAAAATAAATACGCAATAATCATGCTAGCTCATTTTCAGCAAACATTTGTTCAATACAACATAATTCATGCTATACTTCATAATATTATTTTACATCATAAATATTAAATTACATATTGTTCTGATTTAAGATAATTTATGCTATAATAGCATCAATGCAGAATAAATTACGCAATTTTTAACTCTCCATGCATAAATTTAGTATTCATTGACCTCAATATTTTAAAGGTATCCTCTCCTTTAACATTAGTAATATGAACTCGCCGAGTGTACCCCATGTTACCGCAACATTGAGAAACTAAAATCACAAATTAGATTTTTTTTAATTAGATTAGTCTAATTATATTAAAACTTTGTTACAGAGGCTTCTTGTTTAGGCTTCCGTGTAATTTACTTTCAAATTTTTAAAACTTTTTTTACGAGACTGCGGATTTTTGCTAACGCTAGTATTTTATAAGTTGTTTTTATCTATATTTGTATAAGTTTTGCGGTTGAATAATTAAAATATAAATAGAAAATTATTCATTTTTTTATTTATGTATTTATTTCTAGTACAGATAGCAATTACTTTATAGTTCTAAGCATTAGAACGAGAATACAAATAAATACGTTATAATTATGCAAACTTAATTTCATAAACATAATTTGTTCGATGCCATATAATTTATGCTATAGTAACATAATTACGTAATTTATTCTTTACGTGTACATGAATAAAACAATATTTTGAAGGATAATAATGAAAAACATGAAAGTACGAAAGTATAAAGCTGATTTAAAATATATATCGTTAAAAGTAAATAAAATTATATCGGGTGTGACATCAAAATAAATTAAAATAAATCAAAACACAATCATAATGCGCAATGTAATATTTTGTTTATTTCAAACGAGATCTTCACAAAACAAAAGCAGTGCTTTTTAATTAGACGTATACATACGGTGTGTACTGTACATGCAATTTAATAAAAGCAGCAATAAAATGAATGCTAAGTATCTTATTAAAAAATGTAAACTTTTCTTCGTAGTAGAGATTTAATTAAAAGAAAGGAATTTTAACATAATTTTTTATCTTTTTTTGAGAAAATAATTATGAGTAATTTTATTACTTACTGTTTGTTAGAAATAACTTAAATTATAAGTTTAAGTGAAAATTATATAATAGTGAGTGAGTGCATATAAAGTCATGCATATGGTTTCATATAGATTAAAATTAGCAAATATTGTTGAACTATTGTAATGGATGTCCGTTACCTGAATGCGGCGTGCGTGGGGTCTCATTCGTTTAAATTAAAAAAAAAATCTTTAGAAATACCTTATTTAGTGGTAAAAAGCAGTAGAAATTATGTAAATGCTGCTGTCTTTTTGGAATTGCATTCATAATTATGCTGTAATACATACTTGTTATATGCTGTGTCACATAATAGTTATTGAAAGTAAAAAAAAAAAAAAAAAAAAAAGTGATGTTTTATGTAGGCGGGTTAGCAGTGTTTTTAGTTGTTATTTTTTTCTCGTGACTTTAAATTTTTATTGCTTGCTTTATGTGCGTATATAGATGATCATAAATCATAGCTAAGCGTTCTGTCAACTTTATGTAGTTAAAAAGAAGAAGGAGAAGAAGAAGAAGAGTGCCCCCCACAATAGAGTTTTGTGTTTTAATACATAAATAATAAATACATTAAATAAAACATGAATGATACATCATTTAAAAATTACTTGATTTTTTTTTATTAATATGCCTTATCCAAATATTTAAATATTTTGATCCCATTTTGAACATTTTACTGACTAATTTAAAACCTCTTATATGAAATAATTGCTAACTTTTGGTAAAATAAGCGTACTTTTTATTTTTATTTTTTATAATATAGCCTCCACAAAGTCAAGTGTGACCAGTTCTCCTTCCCCACATGCCTCACCTTTCACCCTCTCTTCCCTTCCATCCCTCACCTATCTCTCTCTCTCTATCTCTCTCTCCTATCCTTGCCAGACACACGGTTCTAACTTACATTCAGGAACCACTGAACATGAAATTACAATTTAAATGTTTGAATGTAAACATTATATTTTATTGTTTATATTATATGTATAATATAATATTGTTATTATAATTACAAGTAAACATTGACTAGACGAACACATGCTGTAACAACCAATGTTACTATCAACTGCCTGGCTCGATAAAAATGTATTATTTCTTATATAGCTCAGTAAATAATTATATATCGACAAGATTAGAACTCTTGATTGCAAGTGCTAAGTAGAACTCGCACTGAATTTTGATTTTTGCATCGTTATATATAAATATTTGGCAAGGTGATCCCTCTCTAGATGTTTCAGTCCCTGAGGAAGGCTTTGTCTTATCTCATTGGGTCACAAACTACATAGGACTGGCTTTTCTACATCACAAAGCCTGGTGTAGAGGCGAGCCAACTTTATGTCATTTTTATGTCCAAGTCTGATCTCAAGAGACCATGCGTGCAAACCTACACTCACAAAACTAATGTTTACTCGCAACACATCAATATAAAGAAAGTACCTATGATCTGCACGTCGAAGTGTTACTAAACATTGAAACTGGTAGAGGCTTGTGTCTATGTAAGTGTAAAGAGAAAGCATCCTTGATATGTGAGTACTTTGCAATGATGTTAATCTATATTATATAAATAGCAAGTTAATGTCAATAATAAAGAACAAGATAGAATTACCAGCAAGGGCCTTACCACAGTAGAAATTGTATGGAGAGGTCGAGGTCTCACCGGGCACAGTATTTTGTTATAAAAAGTTTGTTTTATAATTAAGAGATTTTGTCATGTGTTAATGACATTATCAATCAAAGAAGAAATTTACTTGAGCACATCACTGATCACATCAGTCTTGTACGTCTTGTACGTCTTGTACGTCTTGTACGTCTTGTACGTCTTGTACGTCTTGTACGTCTTGTACGTCTTGTACGTCTTGTACGTCTTGTACGTCTTGTACGTCTTGTACGTCTTGTACGTCTTGGGCGTCTTGCACGTCTTGTACGTCTTGTACGTCTTGTACGTCTTGTACGTCTTGTACGTCTTGTA
Source organism: Ecdyonurus torrentis (assembly GCA_949318235.1). Taxonomy (NCBI): domain Eukaryota; kingdom Metazoa; phylum Arthropoda; class Insecta; order Ephemeroptera; family Heptageniidae; genus Ecdyonurus; species Ecdyonurus torrentis. The sequence goes on from OX439130.1 coordinate 52,039,628, forward strand.
CGTCTTGTACGTCTTGTACGTCTTGTACGTCTTGTACGTCTTGTACGTCTTGTACGTCTTGTACGTCTTGTACGTCTTGTACGTCTTGTACGTCTTGTACGTCTTGGGCGTCTTGTACGTCTTGTACGTCTTGTACGTCTTGTACGTCTTGTACGTCTTGTACGTCTTGTACGTCTTGTACGTCTTGTACGTCTTGTACGTCTTGTACGTCTTGTACGTCTTGTACGTCTTGTACGTCTTGTACGTCTTGTACGTCTTGTACGTCTTGTACGTCTTGTACGTCTTGTGCGTCTTGTACGTCTTGTACGTCTTGTACATCAATATAAAGTACCTATGAAGTGCATTGATGTCACTGCACGTCAAAGTGTTACTAAACATTGAAACTGGTAGAGGCTTGTGTCTATGCAAGTGTGAAGAGAAAGCATCCTTGATATATGAGTACTTTGCAATGTTGTTAATCTATATTATATAAATAACAAGTTAACGTTACAGTTAAATTAAAGTTAACGAGCTATACATTAAACAGCTGATTCTATTGAAAGTTAATGTCATGCAAAGTTATTTATTGTTCACGATCTGCGTGTGAAACGTGAGATATTTGTGAAAACTCGCTGCCCGATAATTTTTTATTTATTTATTTTTATTATTAATTATTTTTTTCTTTTCTTTTTTTTTCAGTAAAAAACTTGGCATAAAAAAAAAAAAAAAAAAACTTTTGATGTAATTTTTTAATGAAAATTTTACTTATTCATAAGCATAGAAACTCACATTTTTTTAAATAAACAGAATTATTTAATATTTTAATAAATAATATTTTATGCTGCATTTTTTATTAATAATAGAACTTATTCATATTTTGAATATTTTATATAGTCAGCAAAATTCTCTATGTGTATAATGATGATTTTTTACTACTGACATAGTAGAGCAAAAAATAAAATAATAATACAAATGAACGTAACTATCCTTTGGCATTACGAAACCCTCTTCTTTGGATTTATTTATAATATTTATTTATCAAGGTCAGAAGATTGAGGTAAGTTATACTGATGTTAACACTGATGCCGTATGCTGGTAACTTTTGCAGTCTTGCGACATTACAGTCAAAATAACAGTAAGAAAATAATCAGTCATGTAGTCCAGAACTAAATATTCTATGTTGATTTTAAGTTAATTTTATTGAACATCATAACTTTAACATTAACAACATGGACTGCTTTTTAAAACAACTTGTATTTTTTTGTTACTATACTATCTAATAGTTTGTTTATTTACTTGTATAGTTGTCTCTGTCTCTGTCTCTGTCTCTGTCTCTGTCTCTGTCTCTGTCTCTGTCTCTGTCTCTGTCTCTGTCTCTGTCTCTGTCTCTGTCTCTGTCTCTGTCTCTGTCTCTGTCTCTGTCTCTGTCTCTGTCTCTGTCTCTGTCTCTGTCTCTGTCTTTTTTTTTCTTTTTTTTTTTAGTCAGTAAAAATTAAAGAAGACTTTTGAAAAGTAACCTTATAGATTGCTATATTAACTTCAAATTTTGTTAGTATATAACTATTACGTTATATTTTTGTTGCAATATATTTAATGTATATTATGTATAAATAACCAGTTACCGCAAGACTAAACGATTATAATTCTGAGCTATAAAACCTCACAGATGAAACAACCGCATGAATTAACCCAGAATCTACCTCGTTTCGTTATTAATAATAAAGCCAAAGCACACACATATAATGTGTATAATATTATAAAAATAATGCATACATTTTAGCGACGGAAATATGTCTCATCTGTAATGTAAAAAATAATTATATTTATGTTGTGATTTTGTTATTGAAATAATATTTGATTTATTCTCTTGACGTTGAAGTATCTCCTATAATGAACGTTTTCAAAAGCTTTTTATTTTAACCTCCTACCAGCTCATTAAAATTTCTGTTGCTAATTAAAAAAAAAAAAAAAGTCTGAGCAGAAAATAATTAACTTGTTGTTGCTTATGTTTACCAGAGTTTTGATTTAATTTTCTCGTCATTCACCCGTGCTGAGAGAAAAATATTTTATACAGTTTTTTTTTTATAATTCTCTTTCAACTCAATAAATATCCGCATAGAGAAGACCGTAGAGATTTCTTGCATTTATTTATTAAATTTATTTGTTTTTTTGTTATAATATAGAACACATAGTTTTTTATCTCTCTCTCTCTCTCTCTCTCTCTCTCTCTCTCTCTCTCTCTCTCTCTCTCTCTCTCTCTCTCTCTCTCTCTCTCTCTCTCTCTCTGATAGAATGATAAAAAAAAGTGTACACGGTGAAAATTAATACCTAATAATTATGTCTTGTCGTTTGGTTGTCTTAAATCTTATGACTTTATGTAGCGATTATCTTCTAATTATTATGTCTAGTTAATTATGGCCAAGGAGGCTAAGAGCTTTGTTACTAATTACCTACTAATTAGTACACCCTTTTAAATTTAATTATGCTCACCTAATTTCAGCACCTATTATGAATACCAACATAATTTAAACATCATAGAAAAATAATTAACTGCACAGCATAAAAAATATGTGGTTCAACATATTTATGTAGCTATTCTTATTATAATAATACAAAAACTATAACTAATAATATTTATGTTCTATAGCATAAATGCAGCATAAATTACATTTTTTTTAGAGCCCCAACTTGTCAAGTAAAGAAATAAAAAAATTTCATTAGCGTTGAGAGAGAAAATCAGTAATATTAAGTAATTATTCAGAACTGTTCAATTTTATTTAAAAATATTAAAATTAATTTGATAGACATACTACATCCACTCTTTCATAGAATTTTATTATTATTATTAAGCATCCTGCCATTTCAATTTTCTTTGTAAACATTTCATATTCATTAAAATTTTAATAAAGGATTTGTCGGTTGTTTTAAACAATGGAATTTTAAATAAATATGCTTAAACCACTAGCAATAAAATTTGCATTAACGTATAAACTTTTTGAAAAAAATTGATATTCTGTTTACAGGATTTAGAAATTTGCATATTATTGTGTGCTTTAAATTTTGATGAGGCCACAATATTGACCGACATAAGATATCGACTGTTTCAAGTTTTACTGTATGCGATGTTTATGAAATTATGCTTGAAATTACTGCCTGATTAAATTAATTTTAAATATTAATTTATATTTTGTTTTTATTATTTTTGCACTTATTGTTTAGAGAAATAGAAATCAGAAGAAATTATATATAAAAAAACTAAAAAAGGAAAGAAGAAAACAACAACAACAACAACAACAACAACAACAACAACAACAACAACAACAGAATATTTTATAATAATTATAAATTTGAATCCCAAAGTTAAAGCATAATATATATTAATTAATTTTCACTATTATATAACTTTTTTTTATTATTTTCATGGATTTGCTATTGCAAGAGTAAATATTTGTTGCATTCAAAGAACCATTTCATTTGAAATTGTTAACGGCTATCATAAAGCAAGATTTTCTAAGAAAGCTCAACGAAATAAAAACAGATATATATAGCAATAGTTCGATTTAGTAGAATCTTGTTATTTTAGGTTTCTCAAGACTTCACTAAATCGGAAGTTAACTGTATATAATGTAAATCAAGTATAAACCTCCAATGTATTGGGCGCAAGCCTGTTTTTGGATGAAACAAAGAAACAAAGAAACAAACAAATAAACAAATAAACAAACAAATAAATAAATAAATAAATAAATAAATAAATAAATAAATAAATAAATAAATAAATAAATAAATAAATAAATAAATAAATAAATAAATAAATAAATAAATAAATAAATAAATAAATAAATAAATAAATAAATAAATAAATAAATAAATAAATAAATAAATAAATAAATAAATAAATAAATAAATAAACCAAAAATTCAACAAACGTTAGACAGTGTTCTGTACAACATAGGTTGGTAGGTATTTGCTACTACAACATAATAATGTTGTTGGTCAATTTCTACTTCGCTGTGTGATTATATAGGGGCCTTACAGTGAAGCTTGCAGTAAAGTATGGTAAAAAGTAACATTGTTGTATGTATAGGGTGTATGCATTCATGTTAAAGTTGACGTCATGTTGGATCACTCAATAACATAGACCAGTTTGGGAAAATTTTGCAAGTTTAAAAATACTGAGCAATATTTTTGAGAGCATTGATATTGTTAATAGCTTGAATTAGTATCTCAAATATATGTGAGTAAAATAACAATAATATATATTTTTTACTAATTTCCTAAACAAAATAGCCAAAAATGAAGTTTGTCCTATGCTGAGCAATGTTATTCATTACTCCAGTATGGCGTCAAAGTGCATTAAATATGACGTCATATGCATACACCCTATAGCATGTCGATTCTTCAGTACTTTCCTGCCACCATTGATACCATGGCATTTTAATGTTGTTTCCTTTAAATAAAGTATATTATATTTAACTTTTTCTAACTCAAGCAAGGAATAATTTTGCTTCATAAAATAAAATAGTTTTAAATAATAATAATAATAGAAATATGATTAGATGATACATCAATTTTACATAGAATTTATTAAGAATAAAACACGGAATTTCAGACATTTCTTACATCAGCAAAGTTATTCCGCTATTACAGCAAAGTTTTTGGTCGTTTCATTAGTTCTTCAGTGGTGCAAAGTAATTTTGCTGTTCAGCATGACTGGGACAACACATTAAACACGTTATTCTCTCTCTTACGTGAAGCTTCAGTAATTAGATTGCTCCGCTCCCACACACACACAAAGTAGAATATCAAACTGATTGGGATTTGCATATTTGGATGGAACTCATCCTGTCTGATTAAATTTTTAATTGAATTTTCATAATTTTATTTGTAATTTCAAATAAATTGGTTTTAACAGAGAAAATAATCTCAAATGGAATATCATGCAGATTGACAATTTTGTTTAAAAATAATAATAGATTTCCTTCTCCATACGTCATAATTATACCCGCTCAATTTCAGCCCCCGAGCCCGTGGCTCAGTGGTATGCGTGCTGGTTTGTCGTGCGCCAGCTCACGAGTTTGATTCTCTTTGAGTACATAATTTATATTATTTGATTATTATTCAAACAATACATAACTCAGATTGGAATTACAAAGTTACAAACAATATTACTCATACTAGAGTAGTGAACTCAGAAAATAGAAATTCACATGTATATTGATTCAGGACAACGCCCTCTTTTAGAATATGAAATAAAATTACCCCCTAATTTTTTTACTCTTCCTCATTATCGTATTATTACAAAATATGGTTGACATCGGGCTTTATAATAAAATTACTGTGCAAAAATTTTGTCCGTGCATATACCAAATTTTAACAACTTCACAAAATTAAATGTATGTTAATTATTGAGACTCTATAATTGAGAATGGAGCCAAAACATTTACAAATAACACCTAATTACTAATTAGTAATTTTAATCAACATTTGTTAAGTATCAAACTATAATTTAACACTAAGTTTAATTCCACTATAATTCCAGTTTCATATTTTGTTATTGTTATCTCGACTTTATACGGACGGTTCTGATTATTATCTGAAATTAAAAAACATTATCACGTGTTTAATGTGCCATCAAATTAAGCTCATCAAAATTAACGTTTTAATTACAATTTTGAAATTAACGTTTTGAATATTTAACTTTTTATCTCTATCATTATGTGTAAATTAGAGAGAGATAGTGAGTGAGAGAGAGATAGTGAGTGAGAGAGAGATAGTGAGTGAGTGAGTGAGAGAGAGAGAGAGAGAGAGAGAGAGAGAGACAGAGACAGAGACAGACAGAGAGAGAGAGAAAACACGCACTGCAATGTACCGATACGAACACAATAAGTTACAAACAATAGTAGAAAACGACAACATTGCATCCCGAAAGAGGGTAAATAAAAATAATGTTTTCTTATCTCCTTTCTGTCGGTTCAGTGTTGCCAAAGCAGTCAACATTTAAATAATTTACCATATTCTCAATGCTCAGTAACTTATTGAGTCCGTATCGGTACATGTGAAAATGAGACTTAATCTGACTATACTTTGTCTCAACTTTGCAATGCAGCAAAGTAATTTTTCACAACAAAACTGTATATTAAAAATGAAAACTTCTGGTCAAGGTTCATGTAATACGGTTGACAAAGCCGTGAGTGAGCATTAAGGTTTGTACTTAGATGACTTGTATCGCAAAATTTAAAAAAAAAAATCTTCCAAATTTTATGATGTCATTTGAAAGTTAATTGTAGCAGCTAACTTTGATAAAACATTCAGAACCCGTGACCATCAGATAAGAGAGAATGTAATTATTAAAATTAACATGGACTCTTATGGCTTGTGGGACTAAAACTTCCAAGAAAGAGAAATAATAATTAAAATCTAGCAAGGTGACCCCCTCCTAAACTTTTCTCATTTTTTTAAAGTTACTTTATCCTAATGTAACAATGCAAAATTTGATATTTTTCTTTCCTAACAACTTTTTAGTCAAACCCTGCAATAGCTGATTTCCTACCTTAAGTAAAGTTATTCTAATATTACTATTAAATAATTGAATTTCGCTGTATTAGAAAATAGTAATGAATATGAGTAAAAAACAGGGAATGTTTAACATTTGTCTCAATCTAAAACATTCCTTTAAATCTTATCTATAAAATAATGTAAATTATATCATAATTGTAAAAAAAAAAAATCATAAATAGAACAATTATATTTGAAAAAGTTCAAAATTTAAAAAACTTGATTCATTTCGTTTACCCTACATTTATAACACAAAATTGCCTTATCTTAGGTTATTGCCTCTATGAGACAATGTAGACAATGTAGAGACAATGTATGAGACAACGTAGAAATGTCAGTCAATATTTACAATCACATATATAGATATACAATGTTAGTCACTAATCACATTACAATAATTTATATTACTTGTCAATTTGTATTTAAATTGAGTTATCATTCATAAATTCTACAGCTGAGTAATAATAATAAAAATATTTAGTAATAATAAGTAATATTGCTTATTTAATAAGAAAACTTTCGGTTCTCTTTAGAATGAAATTATTTTATTATTTCCAGAGACAAATTATTATTAATATTAAGACATCTGCAAAAAGGAACTGTTTTATATTTTATTGGTATTTCTATTATTATGGTTATGAATTATTTCATGGATTTTAAAGAATTTAATATTATATTTTACTTTTATTGCACATTCCATGATAAAAACACATGGTACAGTTAAATAGTTCAAATAAATTTTAAAGAAAAAAAAAAAAAAAAACAGTATGGTTTTAAATTTAACACAACAGATTATGCGCTTTTTTTATTCAATTTTATTTAAACATTTTATTTGCATCTATGGAATGAACTAAATTTTTAAAAATGTTGTATTTATAACTGTTGGTTATGTTCATTTATTGAAAATATTTGTATAATATGCACAATATTTGATATATTAGCATTTTTAGTTACGAATAAATGTTTTTAAATTCAATCTAGAATAATTATTGGCATTAATTGTGTCTGTATTGTGTTACTTCCGGTAGCTGCAGACATCATGAACCTCCACTTTAAATTGCTTTTCATTTTACTTCATCCTAACTTTAGCTGTGAGAAAACCTTCACAAAATAAAGTTGACTTTGAGTGAAAGCAAAGGAAGAAGGAAGTGGTCACTTCACCACATTTCCAGACCAATTTTCTGCCTCTACTACTGAGATACGTACTGTACTTTTACTTTGTGTCTTGACCCGAGCGTTCGCTGCAGTAAGTCTGTCAATGTTAGTCAACTGTACTTTAGTAGCTGTGTGGGGAGCTACACTGAGAAAGTTTACCTGCAATTGTGCGTAATATATATATATATATATATATAATTATATATATGTAATTATATATATATATATATATATATATATATATATATATATATATATATATATATATATATATATATATATATATATATATATATATATATATATATGTATATATATATATATATTATATATATATATATTTTTTTTTTCAGGAGAAAGTATGAAGGAGCAAAAGTTTATAAATACTCACTACAATGTGGAGAAAAAAGACTAAATTTCTGGCTTAATTACCATTTTTACTAAAAATAAATAAATAAATAAAAAAATTCGAGAGTCACTCATGTATATATTTTTCCCAAACAAAATAATTGTTTTTCTTTCATTTAATTTGAAAGCAATTTTTAACTTCTTATATTTTTATTACACAAGAGAACGATGTTTGCAACAAAGCAATTTTCATTGTTTAATTTTGTGTGTTGCATATTTAACTTTATAAGAAAGAAGCTGACATTACTTTTATATACCAGTAGCAATAAAAATAAAATTGTAACTCTTGTGTAAATAACAAAATTGTTATGCAGATTACTATCTTTTCTAAGAGAAAACCTACACTCAGAAAATTATGTCATAGCAGTTGATAATCTTAATACACGCAATAAAATTATTAGTAAACCAGATTCCTGTTAGCAATATCCTGGAACACCAATATAGGTAAAATATACTACAATGAAGCCATGTCTCACCTAAATCAGATCATGTTTCACCTCCATTAAAGAAATAGACCAGAGAAACACATAAGCATTTATATTACAAAACACTTGATGGGATTTAAATAAATAACATTAGTTTGTCTCAAAACCAACAGTAGCTCCGTAGCAGTGATCAAAAAAATTCGATTTATGCAACCCGAACAACATTTTCATACTAATTTTTGCACGTTTGTGACGTCATAAATATGAATTTTCACGCAAATTGCATACTTTACAGTTTTTTCACGCTCTCTCGTGGGGCTACATTAAGATTCTGGTAAAAATTGTTATCAGTTTTGAAGATCCCATTTCGTGTTTATTCATTAAAAAGCCCATGTTGTTTTATGTGGTCTATCCAGGCTTTAAGTGACATTATAATATACTAATACATGTTCCAGGTAAATTTTTACCTGTTGTAGTTTACAGGAAACACCCGGGTAGTTTTCGTTTCATCTTGTGTAGGTGTTTCACAAGCTAGCAACACAGCACTCGACTCACCTATTAGTCTTTTTAATATTTTCAGCATCGTCTTTTCTAAAATTAAATGTTGGCAAGCCGCGAGTGTACCAACCACTTGCAGTATTTTGTTTTCACGTCTACATAAACATTGTTACTCATACACCAAACTATAATGCACCTTATAGAGTACCTTAGGGTTTCAACAATTTGCTACTCTAAAGCTTTAACATTTGACATGAACACTCTACCAGTGAATATGATCTCATTATCAATGCATTAAGTGAAATGTAGTATATATTAATGTTAGATATAATAAAGAGAATAATTGATTTTTATTAAGAGGCCACAAAAGATACATACCCACTTACATGGTCCTCTGACTATTTTTTAACAATAATCACTTGTCAGAGTGTTTCATAATTTTGAATATTATTTTTAGTACATATAATTATCAGTTTTCAAGTAGCATGTATCAAAATAAATATCAACTTTAAAAATTCTCGATATGTTATCTACTGTATGTATATCACTAGTTCTCATCATACTTGCAACAAAACTCCCCACTACTACACGAACAATAATAAAAATGTAACTGTCTCACATTCAGCACAATTTGTTCAATACAACACAATCTACGCTATACAGCATAATAACTTTGTAACATAGAATAAATATTATGTTGTACTGCATAATTATTTATGTTGTTTTAATTTAGCAATATTTTTATACTATAGTGACATAAATACAGTGTAAATTACATTATTTATTATTCGGTGTAATTGGAATATAATGTGAGAATACAGTCATCTAAAACACACTTCCGTAGATATTTGTATACTTTTGTTTTTTGAGTGTAGTTGTCCGTCTAGCTAAGGTATAAAGCTGTAACTACAATTTTAAATATTGAAGTGTAGCTACTTTTGTGTGAAAACAGACTTCATTTCCTCCACTAAATAGCTTTTCCAGTCTCTACATTTTTGTTTCTTCTTTTTATTTACAGTAAATTGAGTTTTACATCAAACAACGTACACCTTTGTAACATTTTACAATCACATTTTTTGTCCACTATAAAGTTTACACCTTGTTGCTTTCTGACTTGCACACTCACAAAACGAACCTCTAATGTCTAGGCTACACTGATAGAAAATATTGTAAATAGCAAAAATTTAAAGTGTTATATAAAGAACAGAAATATATAATAAGGCGGTCCTTTCTGTGGTTCTCTAAACATTTGTTTAGAAAAGAAAAAAAAAAAAAAAAAAAAAAAAAAAAAGCTTAAAGCCCTTGTCAACTTACTTTTTTATCATTTAGAATACTAGATTGATAAATACCATATATTATTATCCATGAATTAGACACCAACACTTTGATTTTGTATTTATTTGTATTTATTTTCTTTTTGACAGTTGTTTCACGTATCTGACGTCACAATGTACCACCGCCAATCACAGTCACCGCTCTGGTCACGTGATAAATTTAAGCCCCTCTCTCAAGTTCTATCACGACCCCATCGGTACATTGTAATGTCAGATCCGTGAAATAACCACTAAAATGAAAATAAATACAAAATCAACGTGATAGTGATAATAAGTATAATCATGTATAATCATGTATGATAATCATGTATAATAAGGATATGGTAATTATCAATCTAGTATTCTAAATGATAAAAAAGTAAGTTGACAAGGAATTTAAATGCTTTATTATTATACAAGCAATAATATTCAGTTGAGGAGAGATTATTAACGACTCAGATAAGTAGGCTTATATAATTATAAGTAGTATATAAGTATACAAGTAGGCTTATAACAAGAAACAAGAAAATTGTAGTGAAGTAAATTATCTTTGTATATATTTTTAAATTATGCAATAATTGTTTTGTACATAATATGTTGACTATCATTTTTAATTGCTTTTTTCAGTAAGCAATAACCTTGACTGATGCAATTTGTATGTATTGCATTTTTAGGATGAAAGAAATAAATAAAGAATTTAAAATTTAAAATTTAATGTTTATGCTACACTCGTAGAGCCTTTGCCCTTTCCATTAAAAGTAAAAAATTTTAAAATAAATATGGCTATAAATTTATTTATTTAAAAATAAAATTTACATATATAAAAATCAGTAAAAATGACAAAACAATTTGCTAAACTTATTTGTTCTACACACATTTTACCTCTCAAGTTATCTTTTACTTTTAGAAATTACTGTTTGACTTTGTTATGAAAAAAATTAATTAATTTTTTCAGTAGTTTTAATTAAAATCTTTTCAAATAATTAAATTATTGTGATAAATTTCTACAGCAGAAATGTGATATGAAATGCCCATATTAATTTTAAAACTGTAACAATTTTTTGTTATTACAATGTATATTTATTTATTTTTTGTTGGTATTTTACAATCCTGTAAAACACAATAAAAATAATTACTTTTCAACAGCGTATAGAAAAAATCACAGAAGTCTAAAAATTGATTTGAAAGTATTAATAATTCACGGCATTTTATATAGCATCCTCAGATATTTTAAAAAACAAAAGTTGCTATTGTTTGGGAGTGAGTAATTTTACACCGAGAAAAAAAGAACAAATCTCTAAATTCTACGTTATTAAATATTTGTTTTTTTGTTTAAATATGTAATACGAAAGTATGGGTTAGGTTTGAGAAAACATTGGTCTGCATACAAACGCATTACTAAAGATAGCAAATGCAATTTTTGTCAACTGCTCTAGCTGTACATATAGTCAACTGTAACTTAATGTTGCTTCCAGCTATGCATAAAATATATCGGATTATATATATACAGCCCGGCATTATCATGACAACCTAAAGAAACCGTGGAAACAACTAGGCAGGTTGGACGGTGCAATCCCATCAATTATGCACCTCCCGACCGAATGTTGTGCATCGTCATAGAATGTAGCAGGAAAACATTGATGTAATCCATCACAACGTACAACAACAACAACAACAACAACAACAACAACAACATCAACATCAACATCAACATCAACATCAACATCAACATCAACATCAACATCATCAACAACAACAACAACAACAATAATAATAATAATAATAATAACAACAACAACAACAACAACAACAACAACAACAACAACAACAACATCAACATCAACATCAACATCAACATCAACATCAACATCAACATCATCAACAACAACAACAACAACAATAATAATAATAATAATAATAACAACAACAACAACAACAACAACAACAACAACAACAACAACAACAACAACAACAACAACGACAAAGGACAGTAAAATTGTCCCGTATAACAACACAGTCCAGAATACTAAATAATCTCATTTTTATCTCAGAAAATGCTAATTTTTCTCTCTGTGTACGAGTACTTTGCGTGAAAGTGACAACATTTGGTTCGCACAAAGCAAGAGATGAAAACGTGCGATGAAAAATGACAAATGTTAAATATCCCCAATCAAACTGAAATGAAAAAACAGTAATTGTCAGTAGCGTTAATGTGTAAGTTTTTAATACTACCGAAGCATGTGCGAAGCACTAGATGGATTTCAGTAGTAAAAACTGTCAATGTTAAAATATTAATCAATCTCGCAACAATTTTGACGATCGTTTGTGAAATTTCAATTGATTTTTAATTGTTTTTCAATCTAGCGTATTGCTATAAATTATAGCATCCATTTTATCACTTTTATAGCAAAACAATATTTAAAACAATAGAAAACCAATATTTATGATTTATGATGGTAACATTAATTTTTATTACAATTAAAAATATATTATATTTAACGTGGTATGCTCAAAAAAATGGCAATAATTTATTTTAGGTTGTTTTTTTATTATGACTTTTGAGGTATTTAAAATTTATCGCACATTTTTTATGTTAAACAGAAAAAAAAATACATTGAAAAATAATAAATTACAAATTAATTTTGAATTTATTCATACATTTAACATTATGTAATAATTTAGTTATTTTACACGGAAAAATGAATTTTTGTAATTTATGCTGCATAAAGTAGATCAATAAAAACCATGTAAAATTTAAAATTTTGACTGTAAAAACCCTTCAAAATAATAATAGAGGACAAAAAAAAAAAAAAAAAGTGAAAACAGAATTAGTATTATTATAGCATAATCATATACTGGAACAGCATAAAAATTATGCTGTACATATGTTTATGCTACATAATATGGTTAATTATGCAATATTAAAGGACTTCCTTACACACAGCTATTGTAAGCACGCATCATCGTATATCCTGAAACATAGGCCACCAGTTGGGTATATCTGAACACCGGGTTGCCTATACTTGCCCCTACTACTTCAATTAGCTATTACTGCTCAAAATATAATATTTTTTTTACAAAGTTAAAACAAGAGGTGACAAACTTCTAAGACGGTACTTCTATCATAAGTCAATGTGATATGGGATAAAAAAAAACTTTCTTGAAAGTACAACAAATTATAAAAATAGTAGACATTAAAAAACTTTTTAAAAAATCAATGATTTTAACAAAAAAAGAAAAAGAAAAAAAAAAAAAAAAAAAAAAAAAAAAAAAGACTAGCGTTATTAGAATGGAATGTTTAGCAATTTTTTATTTTAAAATTTCATTACAATGATTAAAAATTATTTGCTAGGGATTGTAAAGTGAAATGGAAATATCTCTTTCTCTTAAAGCTGCTTAACATACATCTTTAATTTATAGATTTTCTTAAAGTTACTAAATTGTATTTGTTTGTTCAACTCTGTGTTTTAAAACATAAAACTTGAAACAAATCATATATTTATTGTAACATATAAAACTACATAAGCCTGTATTTGTACTGGTTTGAGGAGCGAGAGATCACGCGTTCTATTCTCAGTGCAGGGGGTATATGCGGCTATTTCAGGGGCCGTGGTATACACTGAATGGCATGTCCTCTTGTGATCTCCCCACGTGGAGGTCGGTGTGTCACAGGTAAAACAGGTGTTGACAGGGCCGTTCATGTCTCTGGCCATGTAGTCCTGGCAGTGCAAGGTGGTAGTGGACCACGTCAAGCCAGAGGTATCTCGAGATCTGTCACCAATCCACCCTAGCTCATTCATTTCTATTAAATCACACGAGGTTTTCTGTTGTGTGGTATAAGAACAATTTTCATTACAATTCTGCACATATTCTCTATTTTTATCCCTTGCTGTTTTATCCCTTGCTATTCAACGGCCTATTTGAACATACAAAAAAACACCAACATAATGTTTGAATAATTTTAGTTTTTTTTTTTTTAACTAAAATTTTATAATTTCCTATACTGGTCTATGTTATTTTAAGCTCACAAATAGCGTCAAAGCGCAAGCTTAAATCAATAAGACAAATCAGTCAAAATAATCAAATTAAAGTTAATTGAAATGTTGCTAATTAGCCGTAAAAAGAGAAAATGTTTGTATAATTTTGGAATACGTAAAATTTGATTGTATTTTGACTGCTTATTTAAAGCCAAACAATTTAATTTTACTGTAATAATAATAATAAAAATACCAGGAGGGTTTTTATTTCATTAGTATTAACGCACATTTCCTATAATTTAATTTAAAGTGGGTAATTTTATAAACCCAATTTTTTTTTTAATAGCAGCTGCTATTTAAGGGATTTTCTGGATTAAATTTTAAAATAATTGAAAAATATTTCAAGTAAAATAAATTTTAAAAGAGATGAGAAAAGACAAAAAATAGCAAAAAAATCTAATAATGAAATAAAGATACCCTTTCAATTCATTTTATTTTATTATTAGTATTTTTTTTTACGTAATAGCCTTCAATAAAAAAAATTGAAAAGGCTTTAAGGTAATAAAATAACGCTCATTTTTATTTTAAAATATCAAATTTATTTTTTATCTTGGTATTACATTACTGTAGTAAAATAAATTTATCTAATAGTGAAGTCCTCAGAGATTTTTGTTAAAAAACACCAGAGAGAAATGTTAAAGTTAATTATTACTCCTGCGTAAATTAATATCTTAAAATAAAGTATTGACAACCCTTGTTTGGCTAAGTTTAAACGAACAATCTCATTGAACTGACTAGGCGGGTTTGTACACAAATCATTGCACTTTTTTTTTTAATATTTTGTTTCATATCAAATTAGATGTTAAAATATAATTTCTTCGCAATACAAGATATAAGATTTTATTACGTTCCATGTCTTTACAGAGTAGAACAAATTGGTGTGGCTTGACTTGTGTGTGTGCTACTGAGTTGCAGAAGGCGGCCAGACATCCAAGGTAATACTTGGATGTCGGCTGTCCACACATGCAGTTTTCTGTGGTTTCCTACATGCACCACGCTGTCGAATGACTGGGCAGTTCCTAACTATATAGGCCACAGCCGCTACCTTCCAATCCTTATACCAACACTCTACCTCTTCCTTCTACATCCTTTCATCCCTCAAAGGGTAGATCAGGTTAAACATCGGCGCTTGCACCTTTCCTGGCTACCTTCTGTCACTGCTCAACGGTCCTCTCGAATACGGGGGCTTAGTAAGACATACAGCAAATAAATAATAATAATAAAATAAAAAAAGTCAAAACACAACATATATATACATACAACAAAATATAATTAAATATATAACAAATTATTATCTATTTAAGATCAATTATATTTGACATTATTAACATTATCAACCTAAACACTTTCACAGCTATTTTTGTAAAGAAACAAATATCTCAATTTTGAATTTTCTACACTTTAAGTGTACTGTAGAATAAACGGTTATGACGTCACTATATCCGCTAAAAGTCTTAAAAAAATTAACTAAGTTATTTCATAAGTATTTGGAACGAATGAAAAAACATATGAGTTGTATCCGCATGACTTCATCCTGACTGCGCTTCGACACCATACTGGATCAATGAACAACATTGCTCAACATAGGGCAAACTTTGTTTTGGGCTATTTTCTTTGAGAAATTGGTTACTTTTTTGTTATTATACTATTTTTTCTCACATACTTGAGGTATATATTAACAGCATCAAATGCTCACAAAAATATTACTCAGTATTTTGAAACTGACAAAATGAATAATTATTCTATACCTTCCATGTTATTGAGTGATCAAACATGGCGTCCACTTTGCATGCACCCTAAAGTTTTGCGGTTTTCATCTGTCAACTTCTATATAATATATTGCAATGAAGTTTTAACGCTTGTGACGTCATTGACTTTTTTGTCGTTATCTTGACAAAGCTTACAAATGTTGCACACGCTAGAGCCGCTATAAATGTTAGCCATTACGACTAATTAAAACATTTATTTCAATTAGTATTGTGTTATAATTAAGTCAAGACTAACGCTTGTTGTAACTCTTGGTTACTATGATCTGCTCCAGTCAATAATAAATCTGACTTCTTAAAGCCATAGACCACATAAAACAACATGTGCTTTTTAATGAATAAACACGAAATGGGATCTTTAAAACTGATGAAAATTTTTACCAGAATGTTAAAGTATAGCCCCACGAGAGAGCGTGAAAAAACTGTAAAGTATGCAATTTGCGTGAAAATTCATGTTTATGACGTCAGAAACATGCAAAAATTAGTATGAAAATATTGTGCGGGTTGCATAAATTGAATTTTCTGATCACTGCTACGGAGCTACTGTTGGTTTTTGAGACAAACTAATGTTATTTATGTAAATCCCATCAAGTGTTTTATGATATAAATGCTTATGTTTTTCTCTGGTCTATTCCTTTAAGTAATTAATTGAATAATTGGCGTTAGTTTTGATTATTGAACATCAACGTAAAACATTTATAACTGGGGCAACGCTTGTTGTAATTTACTGTGGCTAATGCTGATTTCTTATTTTGATATATTTACTGTCACCCAATACATTACACAGTACGTGTAATCACTGAATTACAAATTACTGTTCAAGTAAAATAACTCACACGCTGTCCGCACGCACTTATATGACAATTAAATTACAGATGATGCATAATAGCAGTCATTGGGTTTCATTATAAAAAGTTGTGTGCAATATTTTTACTGAATACTTTAATTTTTGTCAGCAAAATTATTTGGCTTAACCAGTACCTGTGTTTTTAAATATGAATATGGGAACACATTGAAATTATCGCTCTTTAATTTTGAAGGGGGGAAGGGGGAATTTTACATACATATTTCTTGGAATAACAATAAATTATATATAAAAAAACAGAGCAAGGACAAATAAATGAAAATAAAGCATAATCTATACTATACTACATAATAAAGATAACGTATCATAAATTTATAATTATTTATGTTATTCTAAATGATCACCGTTTATGCTATATTGACGTATATACAGCAGATCTTATGTATTTCACTCTTTCCTTGTGTAAAAATAACTTTTGTTAAAGTCCTCTCTTTTTATAATTATTATTATTAAATTTAATATTATCAAGGGTTCGTAAAATAAAATAAATTATGTTAGAGGTTACATATAAATAAATAATTTCATTAAAAAGGGTTGATAAACAAATATAAATCAAGACACTTATGTTGCAAAGAATAATAATTATGTTACTGTATGTAGTATTAAAAATATTATTTGGGAATTGCATTAATAATTATGCTGTATAATATAATTATTATGTAATATAGTTGCTGGAAAAATAGCATAAATGTAGTTGTAATTAGGTTAGCGAAAACATTACGTTTTTATTTTTGTTTGTGCTCAACAGGCAGATGTGTAAGGCTTAGGTTGCCAGCAACGCACTTGTTATATTGTTGTACGATTATATTGTCAAAATTGTGGCAAAGTAAAAACAACAATTAACACGGAAAGAATAGAGTACAAAATTTAAGCTACATTTATGTCATTCTAGAATAATTAATTCTCAATTTGAACATCGTAATTAATTATGTTGTACAACATAATATTTATGCTATGTAACATGTAACATATTTATTATGCAGTATTTGTTATTTTTTTTAAATTTTTTTTTATTTACTGTATGTCTTACTAAGCCCCCGTATTCGAGAGGACCGTTGAGCAGTGACAGAAGGTAGCCAGGAAAGGCGCAAGTGCCCATGTTTAACCTGATCTACCCTTTGACGGATGAAAGGATGTAGAAGGAAGAGGTAGAGTGTTGGTAGAAAGGATTGGAAGGTAGCGGCTGTGGCCTATAGTTAGGAACTGCCCAGTCATTCGACAGGGTGGTGCATGCAGGAAACCACAGAA